>JAQGDG010000273.1:0-212322 GCA_029844215.1 Przewalskia tangutica
GTGTTCGGTAGCGGCACGACGCAGTAAGAAGAGTAAGCCACGTATATGCGAGAACTGAAGTGATTATTTCTTTGTGAAAGCATGCATGTGCGAAAGGAATATCTTTTAGGACCACGGGGCTGGAAGCTTTAAGTAGATTGTGAGCAGTGTTTCCTCGCCGGGCTTGGATTTCAGCTTTTGCGCATTATGTTATATTCTCGCCACCGTGGCATGATCGGTTTTTGTAAGTATAGTAGCGTTAAGACTATACCGGACATTACCCGCTTATTAGAGTAAAGCTTAGAAGGAAACATTCGACTAATGTTTCTGGCGCTGTGGGAAGTTAATGTTATACCCCGTGAGTTCCTGTAGGTATTGTGATGCCGAGGATGTACGCATTTAGAATACGCATGTGGCTAAAAAATCGGAAAGAAAGAACATGCGATTTTTTCGACGGAAAGTTTCCGGTTTTTCATGAAAGGTTCGCTGATGGGAATTCGGATTCCCGTGATTTGGTATTCGGGGCTTCGATTATATTAGAATTCATGTAGATTTTATTTTCTAAATGGTCACGCAAGGCCCATTTGAGAAATTTACTGGCTTGCGGGCCCACTTTGTTTTTAAGGTTTCCGGTATTTTGGATATTTTCGAAGACGAAAGATTTTGGATTTTAGCCGGGGCGACATCGCACAATTTCTACCCCATGCGGAACCTTTTGGTCGAATGGCGGGACAAGCCGCTACACACTTGGCCCCCTCGCCGAATGACTCAATGTTGGCAAGCCACTTGTCTTGTAGTTGGCCATATGCGTGGTGTGGACTCACACACACATGGCCCAATCTTTGACCACCCCACTTTCTTAGATCTTGACCCTTGAATTCTCTATAAACACCCCTTAGTGCAAGAGTAATTTCATCCACACTTAAGCTTTTCAGCAAAAATATTTTCCCTCCCTTTGTACGCTTGATTTTCGTCCCCCTCCCCTCTTGTGTAGAAAATACTTGGAGTATTATTGTATAATCCCAAATACATTGGCCTAGTATCCCTAGTAGTTTTCCAAAGTTATTTCAATATCAGAGCTCCTGGAATACTACTTTATTCCAATAGTCGCAAAACGAAACCCCAGAAAATCTTCATACTGGTTTGAAGTGTTAAGAGTAGTTTGTTTAGAAACTTCTATGGCCGCTTGGAGCCGGTCTGGAGCGTGAAGGAGTTTGGAGCCAAAACGTTGCTCAGATCGACTTATAAATCCTGGATAATTTTGGGCTTATCGAGGTAATGCATCTACGCCCCCTATCAGAATCGATATTACATATCAGAAGTAGTTATACACTGAGTATATTATATTGAAAGGATGATTATAAAGGATTGAATTGTATTTACATCGACCTGCATTTTACAGAGACTTGCGGTAGTTTTATCAGGAAGTGATTGAACACGTCCATAGGGACGGGTAATCCTCGGGAGTAGTTGGTCGCTTACATGCCCGAGCAGAGTGAGAGATTTACGTGGTTACGGGGAGGGGAGAGGTGCTTAATTTTCCGTAGAATGAGGAACTCACATTTAGATTATGCTACGAAGAGAACTATAGATTGATAGATATATCAGGGTTATTATAGGTGGATCTTCACGCGCATACTTGACTGCTTCAGGATTAAGCCAAGAGGCAGTGATTCTTCCTATCCTCTCGAGCATGATATTTTAAAGAATATATATAGTACTTTAGATGACGTGTTAACTATACGTGGTTTTACCGCGATGTCTTTGACTTGAGTCTAATAATAAGAATCTTGGAAATATTTCAAAGAATTAAGAATCGCTTTTGAAAGAAGAGTAATACTTGGTTTTAAAAGCTTAAGAGTTATACTAGCTTTACGGAAGTTAGGTATAACGATTTAAGAGTGATAAAGGAACGGCTTACTTAATTGTTTTATGAAAGCCTTGTATGGATTTCGGAATCGAGAATAAGTATCGAACAAACCATCGCACGCTAATAAAGGAAAATGTATTGACTAATTAAGTATTATTAAAAACCAAGAGAAACTCATCCGCAAGATGCCTAAGATTTAGACAAAATGATATTAAATTAACTAGATCATGGCTTCTTTAATAAGATTGTTATGAACAAGAATAACCTACTCACACATAAGACATATGTTTCTCAAATTGTTTTAAAAGAGAATTATATTATTAAGGATTAAGACTATGAACTACAAAACCTTTCAAAATAAGAGACTTGAGTCTTTAACTTAGGCAAACTTTAACTTTTGGAAAGCAACGTTGTTACTTGTCTTTAAAAAGGGAAATTGTTTTGGTTTACTTAAAAGATATCACTCATTTTATACTACGTATCATGTGACTTTTGTGAAAGAAACGGATCTTTTAAAGAGTTAATGTATGAAGTACTTGGGGGATAAAAACCCGAGCTTGTTACATAAAGTAAAGCACCTGTGTGAATAATTTGATTATGTCTGTCGTGATAGTCTTGTAATACTTTCTAGTTGATTCGATAAACACGTTAGATGCTACGTGTGTTAGTATCTTGTGACGCTTGTGTAGGGGTTTCCTTAGCTTATGTTGTTTAACAACAAGTCATGATAGTATTGTACCACCACCCTTGATATGATACCGGGGTTATTCCCTCCGACGCAGTATACCTCAGCGGCCTCAGGACTATGATCTCGAGATACCCCACGCTGGTCCATAGCCTACGCGGAGCTACGGCAGTTCCTGTGTTAGCGCGGCCTATATGGCCAACGCGGTTCACAAGGCTACGCGACCACGGGTCCGTGACGATGTCGGGAGAGCTACCCTCGACGCGGGAATACCTCACGCCGCCTATGAGCGTGGGTTTGGCTTACGCGAGCTACGAGAGTTCCGTGTTAGGTGCGCCCATATGGCTACGCGGGTCTATTGCATGTGCCGCGACCACGTCCGTGACGATGTCGGGAGAGCCACCGACGCTGGGAATACCTACGCGGGCATGAGCGTGGTTTGCGCGAGTCAAGCGGGAAGTTCGCAGATTTGACGCGCATATCGATATCGAGGGCGAGTGGCCCGCTTCGATCATATGGCGCGGCGAAAGACCTCGTGATACGCTTTATGTCATTGTTGGTACTGGTTTTAGTAGTCGGCTATGCCTTCGCATTTACCCCAGACGGGTTTATTATAACACAGCGGACCGTGTTCACAGGTATTCCTCGTGCTTTTATATCATAGATCGCCGGCGAGGAAGTGTTCCACTCAGTACGCATGATGATGCTCATGGCGTGAGACCTATAGTTATATTTCGAGTGAGGACTTTGAGGGCGTGAGTCCCCGACTTCGACATGATCGCCATTTATTGTGAATCGTAGTTTCGTTATCATACATGATCCTCGCTTTATATAGACTACTATGATTCTCATTTATGATTTTCGCCAAGTTACTTACTTTATGTTAACAAGTTCGGTTTTTATCCCCAAAGTACTTCATACATTAACTCTTTAAAAGATCCATTTTCACAAAAGTCACACAATACCCGCAGTATAAAAAAAAGGAGTGACTATCTTTTTAAGTAAACCAAAACACTTCCCTTTGTAAAATCAAGTAACAACATTATTTCCCAAACGTTCAAGTTTGCCTAATTTCAAATGCTCAAGTTTCTCATTTTCGAAAGGTTTCAGAGTTCATAATTTTAATCACTTAATAATATAATTTCCTTTCAAACAATTTGGGAAACATATGCCTTATGAGGAGTAGTTATTCTGTTTATAATAATCTTATTAAAGCAATGCATGATCTAGAAATGTAATATCATTTTGTCTCATCATAGCTTCATGCATTGAGGTTTCATCGTTTTAATAATACTTAATTAGTCAATACATTTCCCCTTTATTAGTGCTGCAGTGGTTTGTTCGATGCTTATTCTCATTTCCGAAATCCATACAAGGCTTTCATAAAACAATTAAGTAAACCGTTCCTTTTATCACTCTTAAGTTGTTATACCTAACTTCCCATAAAGCTAGTATAACTCTTAAGCTTTTAAAACCCAGTATTACTCTTCTTTCAAAAACGATTCTTAATTCTTTTGAAATACTTCAGATTCTTATTATTAAGACTCAAGTCAAAAGACATCAAAGTAAAACCACATTCAGTTAACACACGTACGTCTACCGTACTATATATTCTTTCAAAATATCATGCTCAAGAGGATAGGAAGAATCACATACCTCGCGATGATTATCGATCATTAGCAAAACGCCCACCGCTTATAACCCGCTAGCCTTGTCCACCTTCCAAGCGTAACACGCCACTCGCAAAGATTTCAACCTATAAAGCGCCATATATCGCTATCAACGCTCGCACTACTCGTAGAATATTCTAAGCGATTGTTCTCTATTCTACGGAAAATCAACAGCACTTCCTACCCGTTAACTACACAAGTCTCATCAGAATACAAACCCATGTAAGCAGCTCAATCTTCTTCTTTAATATCCTTCTATTACAGCTCAAATCTCTTCAGTAATATCCTTCTATGAATCTTATATTCATTTCTATACTACTACAAGATGTAATTTCCAATTACAATAAGGTCAAGAGTATTTACCTCGATAAGCCCAAAATTATCCACGCTTAAATGTCGATCCCGAGCAACGCTTAGCTCCTACCGAGCGCCCAACCGCCTCCAACAACCCTAGAAGTTCTACGCAACTTCTTCTAATACTTCAACCAATCGTGGAAGATTTTCCTTAGTCGTTTCGCTTTTGTGGATCAAGGGAAGTATAATAGTATTTCTGGCTTTAGTATAGGGGTAACTCAATACTACAAGGTATTCGGGGCTGGCTTTGGAATAGTAATAATACTGAGAATACTTTTCTACCAAGCGTGTGTGTGGGGTGTTTCACGAGAACAACACTCAAGATGGTACTCGCCAAGGGCCTCACAGCGGGAGGGAAGCTCTTCGACGAGAGCCACACTACAAGCAGAGGGCTTTTCAAGACTTAAAATGTTCATGGGCTAAAGTTTCAACAAATGTGTGCAGGGGTATTTATAGGAAACCAATGGACAAGATCAACACAAGTGGGGGGCAAGTGGAGGGTGAGGATTTGCCCAAGTGCCCCCTATCCATCTACCCTCAATTCACTCCAAATATCGACTTTGTTTTAGGCCTCAAATCATTCAACCTGCCGCAAACCATTCTGGGCCACTTGGATCACGCGACTGAGGGTGACAAGTGTCGTTTCTCGCTGGTCCAAAATATTTCATCTCTAAAAATCCGCAAAATTATTAATGTCGCAACCTAAATTTTCTTCGCAGTTCTGAAAACGCTTTAAAACAATTCTTTTCGCCAGTTGTGCACAAATTTCGACCTTTGCCTAACTTAAGGCTTAAATCTTCGTGGTACGCCCTCACGCACATACTCGAAATACGGCATAACATTCTCTCCTTAGAAATATTCATTCCAATGTTCCTTCTAAGTCTCAAACATACACGCCAAGATAGTCTTCACTACTATACTTACGAACACAATCACGCCACACCGCCAAAATAACACACGCGCAAATACTTAATCCAAGACCACGAGGAATCACCTCTAACATCACCAAAATCTCTCCACCCAAAGTCTAAAATATACTCCTTCAGACCTTCACTTTACAAAAATAATGATCACATCTATGTTCTTATCACATGCTCGCTTTCTCCCTTACTCGTGACTTTCCCGCATACACTCGAACTCTTTCTCATAACTTACTACATTTCGCCATCGCTTTCCGCCAAAATCTCGGGTTATTACCCAACTTGGTCATCATTAACTGAACACTGGATGGATCTCCTATACTTTTCCGAACATAACAAACATGAAAGACCGACATATTGCTTCCCACGCCGAATTAGCGGTAATGCCAACTTATAGGCAACCCGCCTATTCTCCAAATGATCTGAAAATGCCCAAGTACTCGCTAAGTTTCTCCGCTTTCTACAACTCGCCATACCTTCCGGTGGTATCCAAGAAGATCCACCACAACTCAACCGTTGGCCAAGCGCCGCCGCAGACATCCGCACACTGGCGACTCAGCTTCCAATAACCCTTCCGGATAAGCTTCACCCTATCCACATCCCGCCAACAAGTATGAACCAACTATCCAACCTTGCCAACATCGAACCAATCGATCAAGAAATTACACTCCGCCCCTAAAAGGCTTCATAAGGCGATATCCGAATACAAAAATGGTAGTTATAAAACACCCCCTCAACAGGAGGCAACAATCCTCACAGCTACCCCTGAAATCCAAACACTGGCCCGAGGGCGAATGCGAGCATCGAGACTCACCCGAGTTCCTAACTCGCTCGTAAAACTTCCGTAAAAGAAATAGCCATAACCTCGCTTTACTGGTCATAAGGTGAAAGTAGGCACTCGTGGTTGCCTTACAACCTTCCCCGATATAACAACTCGCATAACCTTCGCCGAAAGTACACGGCCCGATCAAAGATAAGACGGGTTGACCTCATCGTCGACTTCATCGGGTCATGCATCCACGAACGCTGCATTATGATTAACTAAACTTGGGCTCCACCACCCTCATGACTCGCCACCGGTGACCACCTCAATCGACTTCATCATAATACAGCCGCGGTTGACCCGTGATCGCCTCAACCCGACCCACTTCGCTAAGCTCTGTTCCCGATCCGAACAACTTCACTAATCAAGTTACTTAAACCTAGTGGTCTTCTTAGCTCAACTACCTCTTCATATCATACCTCGTGACTTATCACACAACATATCTCACGTGCACTATGCACTGATAAACATAAAAATAAATCTTACTCAAGACGGCCTCGCCATGTCTCTACGCATAACATTCTAAGGCTCACACTTTCCTATCCCCAATCTTACCCTTCTAACTAACCATGATTTCTAATCACAATTGTCACAATGCTTATCTCGATCATAACACTTAAGATATACTCATCTTATCATACATACTAATCTCTGCAGGTTAAGGATATACACGTATCTACCGCTTCACTCTTTGTTGTTCTAATCAATCCGCTCATTGGGCGATAGCTAGGGAAGGTGATGAATTGGCCACCGATCCCAAGGTCGAAGTCTCTATATCCGCGCCACCGGGCCTGACAATTTCACAAAATGGCCCCGCTGGTCAGAAGCATAATAAGCCGCCGTGAAGTACGACACTCCCACAATGACATCATCCACAACGCCACACCGAGGCGGTGGCCTCCCCGCTAACACCCCTTCCTCTCCGAGCCACCAATCCGCAATCGACCGTAGGTCGAGTCCTCCTACCGTGATTCACAAAAGACGACATTCCCGACGACGCCGCCACACCGTGGAATATCGAGGAAAATCGAATCCGACCGGGCCGAACCTACGCGTATTCGCGGAATCAAGCCCCGAGCTCACCAACTCCGCATACCTCGAACGCCCCGATTTCGGAGGACCACTCGCGATCGCGAGGCGCATATCCAGTCACGCCGAGGCGATTCGCCAAAGTTACCAAAAGACCCCGCTGTTCGCCTCTTCGCTGATCTTCGTCAACCCGCCGATCTCTACGCTTTCACGGCTTGCGCATAAGCCCGCACGGGCGCCATGCTCAAGCCCGATCAAGAGCTACTCGCACAACCTCCTTAGATAGTCATCAAGACCCGTGATAAGCTCGCATAAAATACTCGTTAACTCCATAGCTAGTAACAGTGGTCGCCTCTTGCAATCCATACTTCAAGCATCGGTCGCGGAATCAAGGTTCAAATATCATGGCCGCAGAGGAATCGCCGCCGCTACGCCAGACTCTCGGACCGCGTCATCGCAGTAACTCCCCGAACGAAGCACCACCGTGATGATTGGGCCCGTGCCCTAGTAACTTTCCCCGGTTTACTCAGCCTCCTCTACGCTTTGCCCTTCCGGGTTCTGCTTTACGCGAGGCATAACGTAGCGAAAGAAATACGTTAGGGGTCCAACTTATAACATCGCTTCTAAGCACGATCTCAGAGGAGAAGAATGGAAACTAATCCTAAATATCCTATAGCCTCCTCGACATTGGTGGTGCACAACACACCGATAATCAAGACTCTACTAGATACTGTCTGAGACACTTTCCGAGATTAACTACTGATACTACTTTTGTCACGCACTCACCTGTCGTGATCGTGCCTACCCGGCACCCAAGTAGACATACATCAGTAAATCAACTAATATAAAATGTATATGGAATAACATGAAGTGTAAAACAAATTATCTCGAGAAAAGGCTTTTCACATATATAAAAACTTTAATCCAATGGGGCCATAATTCCCTTTACAAACTCCCACAACATTACTACATACCTCTAAGAATGATATAACAACAATGGCGATTGTGGTTTCGCCATACCCTCGAATGTAAGTACCTACAACGACAGTGGACTATACCTAAGATAAACTCTCCGAGAAACTGAGCTTCCAAACGCCGAATCGCGACTTACGAGCGAGGATCAACACAGTGTACTCTACCGCAAGATTTAACGCACTCAAGGAGGTCAGCATAACAGTACTAAGTATGTGAAATCAAAATATCAGAATGAAACCATAACATTATATGAAGGAGACATATATGATAACCAAACTATAGTTCACAATAAATAAGCAAATATGTCAAGTCGTGACTCACGCCTCAAAGTCATCACTCAAATATAACTACGGGTCTCACGCCCACAACATCAATCATGCCCGTGGAATACCTTCCTCACCGCCAGCCTATGATATAAAAGCACCAAGGAATACATACGAACACCGTGTCCTACCGTGTCATAATAAAACTGCACGTGGTAAGTAAGGCATAGTAGACTACTAAAACCCACAAGCATCAACAAAGTCATAAATCAGACACGAGGTCTGTCTAGATCGCCACATGATCGAAGCCGCCACTCGCCCGCAGATCAAATGCGCGCCTAACTCGAACTTCCCGCACCCGCATAGGCCACACATAGGCCCGCATGAGGTATTCCTCAGACGGGGTAGCTACTCCCGCATCGCCCGACTCGCAGTCCGCATGGCCACATAGATCGCATGGCCATATAGATCGCACACTAACCCGAACTCTCGAGTTCCGCATAGGTCCCCGGGCCCGCATGAGGTATTCTCTCGAATCATAGTCCTGCATCGCTCGAGTATATCCCGCATCGGAGGCGCCTTAACCCCAGATCATGTCAAGAGGTGAGTGGTACAATACTATCATAACGCTTATCGTTAAACAACATAAGCACAATCAAGGGAAACCCTTTACACAACATCACAAGATACTAACACACGTAAGATCCTAAACATGTTTACTTATCAAATCAACAAGAAAGTATTACAAGGCTATCACAAACCAACACAATCAAGTTATTCACACAAGGTACTTTCTACTTTATGTTAACAAGTTCGGTTTTTATCCCCAAAGTACTTCATACATTAACTCTTTAAAAGATCCGCTTTTTCACAAAAGTCACACAATACCCGCAGATAAAAAAAGGAGTGACTATCTTTTAAGTAAACTAAAACACTTCCTTTGTAAAATCAAGTAACAACATTATTTCCCAAACGCTCAAGTTTGCCTAATTTCAAATGCTCAAGTTTCTCATTTTCGAAAGGTTTCAGAGTTCATAATTTTAATCACTTAATAATATAATTCTCCTTTCAAACAATTTGAGAAACATATGCCTTATGAGTGAGTAGGTTATTCTTGTTTTATAACAATCTTATTAAAGCAGCATGATCTACGAAATGTAATATCATTTTGTCTCATCATAGCTTCTATGCAGATGGAGGTTTCTACTGGTTTTAACAATACTTAATTAGTCAATACATTTCCCCTTTATTAGCGCCGCATGGTTTGTTCGATGCTTATTCTCATATCCAAATCCATACAAGGCTTTCATAAAACAATTAAGTAAACTGCTTTTTATCACTCTTAAGTTGTTATACCTAACTTCCCATAAAGCTAGTATAACTCTTAAGCTTTTAAAACCCAAGATACTTTTCTTTCAAAAACGATTCTTAATTCTTTTGAAATACTTCGATTCTTATTATTAAGACTCAAGTCAAAAGACATCAAGTAAAACCACATTCGCTAACACACGCACGCCTATCGCATCATATATATTCTTTCAAAATATCATGCTCAAGAGGATAGAAGAATCACATACCTCGCGATGATTATCGACTATTAGCAAAACGCCCACCGCTATAACCCTGGCTAGCCTTGTCCACCTTCCAAGCGTAACACGCCACTCGCAGATTTCAACCTATAAAGGTCATATACGCCTATCAACGCCTAGACTACTCAGAATATTCTAAGCGGATTGTTCTCTATTCTACGGAAAATCGGGCAGACTTCCTACCCGTTAAACTACACAAGTTCATCAGAAATACACCCCATGTAAGTACAACAATCTTCTTCTTTAATATCCTTCTATTACGCTTCAAATCTCTTCAGAATATCCTTCTATGAATCTTATATTCATTTCTATACTACTACAGATGTAATTTCCAATTACAATGAAGGTCAAGAGTATTTAGCCCGATAAGCCCAAAATTATCCACGCTTAAACGCCGATCCCGAGCAACGCTTAGCTCCTACTCGAGTGCTCCAACCCACTCCAAACAACCCTTAGAAGTTCTACGCAACTTCTTCTTAATACTTCAACCAACCGTGAAGATTTTCCTTAGGGTTTCGCTTTGTGACCAAGGGAAGTATAATAGTATTTCCGGCTTTTAGTATGTGGTGACCTTGGAATACTACAAGGTATTTGGGACAAGGTATTTTGAATAGTAACAATACTGAGAATACTTTTCTACCAAGTGGGGTGTTTCACGAGAACAACACTCAAGAGTGGGGTGTTTCACGAGAACAACACTCAAGAGGGGGTACTGCCAGCACCACTAGAAAAGGGGTACTCGGCCAAGTGGCCTCACAAAGTGAGGGGAGCTCTTTGGACGAGAGCTACACTAAGGGGGAGAGGGCTTTTCAAGACTTAGAAAATGTTTGTGGATGAAGAAGTCTTCAACAAAGGGGGGGTATTTATATGGAAACCAATGGACAAGATCAAGACAAGTGAGGGGCAAGTGGAGGGTGAGGATTTGCCCAAGTTCCCCCTAGCCATCTACTCCTCAATTCACTCCAAACATTGACCCTTGTTTTAGGCCTCAAAATCGCCCAAGCCGCAAGCTCATTCGCCACTTGACCACAAGACTTGAGGTTGACAAGTGTCGCCTCTCGCTGGTCCAAAATATTTCATCTCTCGAAAATCCGCAAAAATTATTAATGTCGCAACCGAAATTTTCTTCGCAAGTTCCTAAAACGCTTTTAAAAAAACAATTCTTTCGCTTAGTTGTGCACAAATTTCGACCCTTGCCTAACTTAAGGCTTAAACTTTCAGACGCACGCCCTCACGCATATACTGAAATACGGGTATAATAATTAAGACTATGAACTACAAAACCTTTCAAAATAAGAGACTCGAGTCTTTGAACTTAGGCAAACTTGAACTATTGGAAAAGAAGGTTGTTACTTGTCTTTAAAAAGGGAAATTGTTTTGGTTTACTTAAAAGATAATCACTCTATTTTATACTACGTATCATGTGACTTTTGTGAAAGAAACAGATCTTTTAAAGAGTTAATGTATGAAGTACTTTGGGATAAAACCCGAGCTTGTTGACATAAAGTAGAAAGTACCTTGTGTGAATAATTTGATTATGCTGTTGGTGATAGCCTTGTAATACTTTCTAGTTGATTTGATAAACATGTTAGGATGCTACGCGTGTTAGTATCAGGTCGCTTGTGTAAAGGTTTCCTGTTGTGCTTATGTTGTTTAACGATGTTCGCATGATAGTATTGTACCACTCACCTCTTGACATAATACCGTGGTTGTTGCCCTCCGACGCGGGTATACGCCAAAGGTCTCAGACTATGATTCGAGATACCCTACGCGGTCCAGTGGCCTATGCGAGCTACGAGTTCCGTGTTAGCGGCCTATATGGCCACGCGGTTCATGTGGTCACGCGACCACGTCCGTGACGCCGGAGTAGCTACCTCGACGCGGGAATACCTCACGCGGCCTACGAGCGTGGCCTATGCAGAGTCGCGAAGTTCCAGATTTGACGCGCATTGATATCGAGGGCGAGTGGCCCGCCGATCATATGGCGCGCTTTAGAAAGACCTCGTGATACGCTTTTATGGCATTATTGGTACCGTGGGTTTTAGTAGTCGCTATGCCTTCGCATTTACCCCCGCACGGTTTTATTATAACACGCGGACTCGTGTTCATGTGTATTCTGGTGCTTTATATCATAGATCGCCAGCGATGAAGGTGTTCCACGCATGATTGATGTTGGGCGCGAGACCCATAGTTATATTTGAGCGAGGACTTTGAGGCGCGAGTCCTCGACTTGACATGATCGCTATTTATCAGGAATCAGTAGTTTGGTTATCATACATGTCTCCCGCTTTATATAGACTACTATGATTTCATTTACGATTTTCGGGCCACATACTTGGTACCCAGATCGACTCTTCGGGGCCGCTCATGCCGCAGTAGAGGTACACCACCGCCGATCCTCGCCTTAGGATCACAGCTTTTGGGAAGCTCCGCTTTCCCGAGGCTTATCTCGTATAGTCCCCGTCATTGTAGGTACTTACATTCTGGGTACGGTGGGGCCCCCCGCCGCTGTTATTATAAAACTCTTGAGGTCCAGTAGTACTGCGGGCGTAGTTTGTAAAGCGATATTAACTGCTCGCTTATATGTATTTATACGGCGTGACCGCTTTGGTTAGCCTGCTTTCTTACGTTGTCTCTTGTTTCTCGTTAAGTTTTTATTTCCGCGATTTTCTCGATGTTGTTATCACTAGGGTGCCCGGTAGCACTACCACGCGTCTTAGATCGGTCGCGATGCGGTGTTCAGAGGTCACCACCGTGGTAGAGGTCGTGGAGTTTATAGTTCGCGGTCCTTCAACCGCATAGATGACGTGACCATCGGGCAGATCGTGAGGCGACATCGCACGGTTACAGTATATTTCGATTCTTTGGAATCATACGTGTATTGATAGATTCAGATTTCGCCCTAGCATATATGTTTTCCTCATAGCAGTAGAAGTGATAGTACCCTGCAGGTAGGAATACTTTGATTAGTAAGGTGAAAAGTTAAGAACGCTGACAAGAATGGTAAGTGAACCGAGACTATAGTTGTGTAGAGTTCACACATAGTAATTGCCACATAACAGTTGTAAGACCAATAGGAAGATTGCAAAGAGAAATACTTTGGCTTATGACGAACCTCTAGTGAATAAGGGATAAAGTGAGAAGTACTTGAGATAAGAAAGAGATTTATTTCGTACTAAGAACGGAAGTTGCTGACGTACGGGTCGGGTTATGGACTCATTTCGGGTCACCGATAGTATGGAATGGGTGATGTCGCTTGGTGGCAGTCCCGCCATGTGATAGTGGTCACGGCGATGCAAGGCCCAAGTTTAGTTAATCGTTGTACGAAGCTTGTGTACGTGTTCCACCGGACCAGGTCGTAAGGCCCTTAAGAGCCTTAACGGGAATGTAAGTAACAATATGGCCAAGTTTGGTTAGTAACTCCAAGGATTGGGGAACAGAAACAATATTTGAGATGTTGTACGTTTACTAAATAAGTTGGAAGTACGAGAAAGTATGACAAGTAAGAAAATAAAGGAACCTCTAAGGATCCCGTGTTTTAGAAGACTGTAACCTTCGAGTTTTGTGAAAAAGGGGTCGCGGACGGAAGGTCCATTGATATGTTTACGTATGTTGTGGTGGCCATGTGTGGCATCGTTGGTCTTGTGGAGTATTGACTGTTAGGCATAGTATGGAGTTTATGCCGGAGTTTGTATAGCTTGACAACCGACTAAGAACATTCGGGGACGAATGTTTCTAAGGGGGGAAGAATGTTACATCCCGTAATTCAAGGACATGTATAAGAGAATGTATGTAAGGAATCAAGACTTGGAAATTAGTACGAAAGGGAGAATTGTTTTTCCGACGGAAAATCTTCCGAACGTCGGAAAGGAAACATGTTCGTTGATGAGAATTGGATTCTCAAAATGTATTATTTGAGGATTATGGAACTTATTAACATTATGAAAATTTATTTTTACGACTTTGGTCACGGCCCACCCGAGGAATTTTACGCTTGTGGGCCCACGAGGGTTACGGAATTTTACGGACGAACGAGAGGCTTACACGTGGCACCTCCCACTTGGCCTTCGACGAAAATTTGTATGGTATAATGGTCATCGACTATGGTAAAAGATCAAGTCTTGCTAGCTTGAGATTGTTGACCAAGTCAACTTGTCCACTTGGCTTTACATTAATTGTCTTTCATCCTGCATCACAAGTGTATTAATTCAAGCCTCCATCAGGTTATATATTCACTACACTAGTGCAAGACAAGCTCCCAACACTTAGAAAAATTTCACACTTTGTTCTTCAAGCACATAGCTCTCGGGTTCAAGGTCAAGTTCACAAGAAAATTTTGTAGTTTTGATCCTTTGTTCACAAGACTTTAACCCAATGTCCCTAAGGGTATTGTAAGGATATCTCAATAGAACGATTTCGAAAACGACGCTGCATTAGTCGCAAGGCGGAAACTTAAGGAATTCTTCAACTTTGAAGTTGGAACTTGAAGATGAGTTCTTCATAGGCTTCTAAGGAGTGCTTGGAGCGGTTTGGAACGTAAGGAAAGGAGCTAAGAATTTTCTAAGGAGCGACTTTGAATCTTGGAAATTTTAAGGGCTTATAAAGGTATAAATCTTGTCGCTTTAGCAATTAAGGTTTACTTATCATCAGAGCTATGGATATTAGTAAGCATGAGTTATTTAGTATAAGGTTTGATATGTTTATCGCTATTGGAACCCTAATCCAAAACTAGCATGTTAGCCTTAAGATTACAATTCAAGTCGATTATTAGTTTAAGTCGCCGATGTTGTATAAAGAAGGAAATTATAGTCATTAAGTTGTTTATGACTATATAACATGTTAGACCTTAGAACTTGAATTGGAAAGTGTCACGACCCCAACCCGCCCGTGATCGTGCCTTACCCCTGACCCTAGTGATACAACATCGAGAAAACCAAATAAAATAAAAACTTAAACATACAATTAGATATGGATCAAGATAAAGAAAATAGGCCAACCAAAACGGTTGCCTTTCTCGCAAATATATATATATCGACATTTGAACAAGCATAATCCTTACAACCCCGCCCACAACAAAGGCTGCACTTACGATTTTTACAACAACTATGACGGACAGGCCCCGCCATACCCCGAATGTACAAGAACTGCTGCACTGTGGTAACATACCAAAAGATAAGCCTCCAAGGAACAGAGCTTCCTAATACGAAATGTGATCCTATAAGCGGATCGACAACCGACGTACTTACCGCGCATTGAACGCAAATTTCAAGGAGATCAAGACAACAGTACCAAGTATGTGAAATCAAAATATCAGAATGAAATCATAATAGTCTATATAAAGCAGGGATGTATGATAACCAAACTACAAGACATACATATAAACAAGATATCAAGTCGTGACTCACGCCCAAGTTATTACTCAAATATAACTACGGGTCTCACGCCCATAACATCAATCATGCCCGTGGAATACCTTCCTCACCGCCAGCCTATGATATAATAACACCTGTAAGTACACTAACATCAGTCCCACCTGCGTTATAAAGAGACCAGACGGAAATAATCATAACACGAAGTCGACACGCGGGCAAGTGCGATAACCTATACCAGATCCACCGCGCCACGTAGCCGACGGGGCAAGTAAACAAAGCTATGCACCGCATCACAACCGTAAGTCACGGCGCTTCATCCAAACACCGACTCGCAAGACGACACGCGGCAAGTGCAATAACCTATACCAGATCCACCGCCACGTAGTCGACGGGGCAATTAAACAGCACGACCATCACAACCGTAAGTCACGATACTTCGCTAAGCCGACACGCGGCAAGTGCGATAACCTATACCAGATCCACTCGCCACGAATGACGGGGCAAGTAAACAAAGCATGCACCGCATCACAACCGTAAGTCACGATACATTTCGCCATAAATAACCATAATGGTCACATGCCCACGTAATCCATCATCTGTAGACATGCCCATGTAACAATAATAATGGAAGATACCCGTGGAATCTTCCACACCGCCAGACGCCCAAGTAAGTTCTCAACAAGTCTACCGACCCTCCATCGAGAGACGCGGTAGTATAGAAACACAATTCTTGCACAACAACGGCTATCACAACAAGCATAGGCAAGTTACACAACAACAAGCATAGGCAAGTTACACAACAACAAGCATAGGCAAGTTATACACAACTCAAGGTACTTTCATTTTATGTTAAAGTCTGGGTTTTAACCCTAAAGTACTACGTACGTTAAATTCCTTTTAGAGATCCATTTCTTTTACAAAGGTCACCCGATACCCGTAGTATAAAAATAGAGTGACTAATATTGTTAAGTAAACCAAAACACTTCCCTTTGTAAATCAAGTAACAACATTATTTTCCAAACGTTCAAGTTTGCCTAATTTCAAATGCTCAAGTTTCTTATTTTCGAAAAGGTTTCATAGTTCATAGTTCATAGTTTTAATCCCTTTAAAACAATTTGAGAAACATATGCCTTATGTGTGAGTAGGTTATTCTTGTTCATAACAATCTTATTAAAGCAGCCATGATCTAGGAAATGTAATATCATTTTGTCTCATCTTAGCTTCTATGCAGATGGAGGTTTCTACTAGTTTTAATAATACTTTATTAGTCAATACATTTCCCTTTATTAGCGCTGCTGTGGTTTGTTCGATACTTATTCTAATTTCCAAATCAAGAAACATTATTCCTTTTAACAACTAAGTACTCATTACTCACGAATGAGGTTTCACACAAACATTCATATTAATTCATTTAAGTCGCCTCTTATCTTTTAAGATCAAGTCTCTTAACTTCTAAAATTAATAAACCATTCTTTTTATCTCTTAAGTCGTTATACCTAACTTCCCATAAAGCTAGTATAACTCTTAAGCTTTCAAACCAAGTATTATTCTTCTTTCAAAAAGGATTCTTAATTCTTTGAAATACTTCAAGATTCTTTTTATTCAGCTTAAGTCAAAAGACATTGCCGTAAAACTACATTCGCTAACACACGACGCTCACCGTGACTATATATATATTCTTTTAATATATCATGCTCAAGAGGATAGGAAGAATCACATACCTCGCGACGATTATCGACTATTAGCAAAACGCCCACGGCCATAACCCGCTAGCCTTGTCCACCTTCCAAGTAGTACATGCTACTTGCGTAACATTCAACCAATAAAGGTTATAAGTTCATCAGAATACAAATTCCATGTAAGTACAGCTTTAATCTTCTACTTTAATACTCTTCCGATGTGATTTCAGCTCAAGTCTTTTCAGAATATCCTTCTATTACGCTTCAATTCTCTTCTATGAATCTTATATTCATTTTTATACTACTACAAGATGTAATTCCCAATTACAATAAGGACAAGAGTATTTACCTCGATGAGCCCACAATTATCCAAGTTTAACGTCGATCCCGAGCAACGCTTAGCCCGATTCTGAACGCTCCACCCGCCTCCAAGAAACCCTTAGAAGTTCTACACAACTTCTACTTAACACTTCAACCGACTATGAAGACTTTCCTTAGGGTTTCGTTTTTGTGACTTAAGGGAAGTATAGTAGTATTTTGGGCTTTTCGTATAGAGGTAACCTTGGGAATACTACAAGGTATTTGGGCCAAGGTATTTGGGTATAGTAACAATACTGAGAGTATTTTATACCAAGAGTGGGTATTTTCACGAGAACAACACCACAAGGAGTGGGTAGGTTTCGCTAGCACCCCTGTGAGTGGGGTACTTTCTGCCAAGAGGAGGGGCTCTCTGGCCAAGGGCCTCACAAAGGAGTGAGGTGAGGCTAGGACGAACTTCAACACAAAGGGGGAGAGGGCTTTCAGACTTAGAACAATTTTTGACGAAGAAGTTCATCAACTAAGGGGTATTTATAGCCAACCAATGGCCAACCAACGCCAAGACGGCCAAGTGACATGTAAGTGTAGGCGAGGATTCATCCACGTGCCCTTATCCATCTACTACACAAAATATCCTACCTAACCTTGACTAAAGAAAAGCCAAGAAAATCGCCCACTTTGGCCCAATGTTGTTGCCCAACGAGGGTGACAAGTGTCACCTCCCGCTGGTCCAAAATATTTCATATCTTGGAAAATCCGCAAAATAATAAATGACATAGCCTAATTTTCCTTCGCAGTTTGTAAAACGCTTCGCCGAAAACGACTTTTCGGGTTGTGCACAAATTTCGAACCTTGCCTACCTTAAGACTTTAAACTGTGACGACGCCTTCACGCATATACCGAAAATACAGGTATAACAAAAAGGATTGGAAAAGACTTTGAATTGTTGTTATGAAGTCGCCAAGAACGGCTTTAAATACGGAACTACTTCGTATTTAATCATGGGGAATTTTACACGATTGTAAGGCGGTAATCCCCTTTGTTTGGTTGTTGTTTTGATCCTTAAACGTGGCATGTTGGTTATTTTATTCGCCTTGAAAAAGGTCGCAGTGAGTAGAAACAAAGGAAGTGTCGCCCGATTTTCCGTAATTGTAGACCGTATACTTAGTAGTATTCTACGTTAGAGACTAGAAGTTGATAGTCTTGTTGTTATACCCCGTAGTTCCAGGGTATGTATGTGAGGACGTGTGTACGAGAATACGACAGCAATTTTGGAAAGAAAGAAAGATGTGATTTTTCGACGGAAAAGTTTCCTGATTTCAGAAGGAAAAGGTTCGCTGACGGAATTCGATTCTGATTTGGTATTTAGGCTTCGAATTATATTAGAATTATGGAATTTTATTTCCGAATTGGTCACGTGGGCCCACGGAGAAATTTACGATTTTGCAGGCCCACTTTGTTTTCTAGATTTTGGCCTTTATGGATATTTTCTAAGATGAAATATTTTGACGAGCAGGAGGAGACACGTGTCACCACCTAGGTGGCTCTTGGCCGAATTATGCTAGACAAGTGGCAAGAAAAGTGTCACGACTGCCCGGCCCGTGGATCGTGCCTTACCGGCACCCAAGTAGTCATACATCGAGTAACCAATGGAAATATAAAACAAGACAGAAACATAGTAAAAATGTAAACAGCTTTATCTGATGAAAAGCTTGCCTTACTAAGATAATATAAATAACTCAAGTTTTTGCAAGCATCCCAACTGCATAATAGTACTATGCACTCTGGCGAAGTAACAACTATGGCGGGACAGGTTCGCCATACCCTCGATTGTACAAAACTATCTACAATACAGGAGAACATACCCAAAAGCAGAGCCTCCGAGAAGACGGAGCTCCCGACACCAACGCAAAGATCCTAAGGATGTGGATCTAGCACCGCTTGCCTTACTCGCAGATTTAACGCAGCCTCGGGCGAGGTCAAGACAACAGTACCAAGTATGTGAAACTATAAAGAATCAAATGAAATCAAAGTATTTAAAACCTTTTCACAAATACAATCGCCAATCGCACATAGTGCCACATCACAAACAACAAAGAATAGGAAAATCAGAATGTGTCTATTCTAGGCCGCGAATGATCGGGCAAGGCCAATCGCCCATAGTATCATTCTCAAGCGTGCCTAGTCCTCGACTTCCGCACCGCATAGTCACCCACGCACCCGCATGAGGTATTCCTCGATCGGGGCAGCCAACCCCGACATCCGCCTAGGCTCCCGCACTCGCATAGCCTCAAAAGACCGCATAGTCTCAACAGACCGCATAGGAATCCTCAGATCAAAGCAACGCCCGAATGATCAATCTCGAGCATACCGCTGCCCGCATAGTCTCACAGACCGCATAGCCGTGATAGACCAAGATCATGGGCAAGCCCTGTGATAACAAGCGGGGTAGTGATACAATAACAAAGACAACGGACTTACCTGCTAGCAACGTAAGCACAACAAGAATGACCCCTTACACAAAGATTTCAAGACACTAACCTGTAGCATCATAATATGTCTACTTATCACACAAATCTTATTACACTTAATGTAAATCAATACAAGGCTTTTATAAACAAACAAGTAAATAGCCTTTTATCTTTCTTAAGTCATATACCTAACTTCCCATAAAGCTAGTATAACTCTTAAGCTTTTGTTTTAAAACCAAATATTTATCTTCATTAAAAAAATGATTCAAGATTCTTTGAAATGCTTTCGCTTCTTGTTATTCAAAGCTTAAGCCGAGGCATCGCTGTAAGTATTATTCAGCTTGCCGAGGCATTGCCGTAAGTATTATTCAGCTTAAGTCAAAGACATTGCCGTAGTTATTATTCAGCTTAACACATGTACGCCTCACCGCATTTATATATATATTGTAAAATATCATGCTTTAGGAAGAATCACATACCTTCTCAAATGAAACCACCGCCAAGTCAATATGTCGCAGCAGAGTCACCATAATAGTCACAGACATCTATCAAAGACTACTCAAGGTCATTCTAAACAGAGGGTTCATAATTCTACTGAAAGTCGGGCAAAGACTTCCTACCCTGAGCTATATAAGTTCATCAGGAAAACAAATTCTATATAAGCATAGTTTAATTATTCTTCTTTAAACCCTTCTACCGTGATAATACCACTTCTATTCCGCAATATTCTTCTAAGTATTTATACTTATTCTTATACTACTACAAAGAAGTATTCTCTAATTCAAAAGAGGGTTAGGATTAGTTACCTCTGTAAGCCCAATAATATCCTAGATAAAGTCGCTACTGAGCAAGGTTTAGCTCCTAAGTCAGACGCCCGTTAGCTCCAGAAACCTTAAGTTCTTCACAACTTCTACAAAGGACTAAGGGATTGGGCTAGGTATTTTGGGCATTATAACAATACTAGAAGACAACTTTTCTACCAAGGAGGGGGTAGATTTCGCCAGGCTAGTGGGTAGGCCTCGCCAAACTCACTCAAAGGGAGGGAGGATTTTTCAAGACTTGGAAGATAACTTTGTGGACGAAGAACTCTTCATCTAAAGGGGTATTTATAGCTCAAGCCTTGGCCAACCAATGGCCAAGATGAAGACAAGTGCAAGGCAAGTGTAGTGAGGATTAACTATACACAAATATCCTACCAACTCCTCGACTTGTGCACAAGGCACAAAAATGTGCTCACCTTGCCCAATTCGCCCAAACGGACGATTTCAAGTCCATCAATCGGAGGGTGACAAGTGTCGCCTCCCGCTGGTCCAAAATGTTTCGCCTCTAAAAATCCGCAAAAATTAGTAATGGCATAGCCGAAATTTTCCCTACGTAAAGTCGTGGAAACGCTTTCGCCGAAAACGATTCTTTTAGCGAGTTTTGTACAAATAAAAACGCCCAAGGCTAACTTTAAGGCCAACTTTTCAGACGTATTCCTCACGCATACATACTGAAATACGGGTATAACATTCTCCTCCTTAGAAACATTCGTTCCGAATGTTCCTTCTCAAGACAACCATCGATTAAGCTTAAATAGCTTGTGTAAGTGCCACACATGGCCACAAAAAAACACTTAGGCATATATGATAATGGAAATTTACAAGTAGGAAAGTGAATTACCCGAGGTGTGGGGAATAAGTGAGATACTTCGCCTCATGTCCTCCTCGCTTCCCACGCCATCTCCTCCCCGAGCTCGCTCCGCCACAAGACTTTGACTGCCACGCCCTGGTCCGCAGACGCTAAACTCCGACGATCGACTATCGCTATGGAATCTCCTCATACGATAACCCCTGGCCACCGACATCGCCAATCGGTGT
Source organism: Przewalskia tangutica (assembly GCA_029844215.1). Taxonomy (NCBI): domain Eukaryota; kingdom Viridiplantae; phylum Streptophyta; class Magnoliopsida; order Solanales; family Solanaceae; genus Przewalskia; species Przewalskia tangutica. The sequence goes on from JAQGDG010000273.1 coordinate 21,857, forward strand.
ACCCTAGATGGATCCTCGATACATCTCCTCAAAGATAGATACGTGAAAACCGACGCACCGCCTCCGCATCGGACGGCAGATTCAACTCATAGGCAACCTTGCCTACCTCGCGACAACCAAACGCCCAATGTACTGGGCCGAAGTTTCCTTCTTCCCGAATCTCATCACACCTTCATGGGTGACACCTTTAGAAAACCCAATCATGAACTCGAACTCAAGATGCCGACGACGATGATCCGTGATACGACTGGCCGACTCGAGTCAATAGCCGCCTTGATAAGCTTCACCTTATCCATCGCTCACGCACCAACCGTCCCACTAGCAGCCTCGCCCACATCGAACCAACCTATAGGCGATCCGCACTTCCACCCATACAAGGCCTCATAAGGCGCCATCCAATACTGGAGTGGTAGCTATTATTATACGCGAACTCAACTAGAGGCAAATGATCCTCCCAACTACCATCGGTCAATAACACAGCTCGCAGATATCCTCAAGAGTCCGATAGTGCGCCGCCTGCCTCGCTCTGCGGATGAAATGCGACTCGTGCTCACCGCGCCCCTAAACCCTCGGAAGCGACCTCCAAGCTAGCCAGAACCGGCTCCTCCGTCGATATGATCGTAGGGACTCCACGCACCGACGATCTCTGATGTAAAGTCCGCATAATCTCACCAAAAGTCGTCCGACGGAAGAAAGTGGGCTGATTTCACACCGCCGACGATAACCCATATAGAATCATGTCTCTCCGAGTGCGAGGTAATCCCGTGACGAAGTCCATGTTGATTACCTCCCACTTCCGTGTCGATCTCTATCGTCAGAATAAACCACCGTGCCTCCGTGCTCTACCTTCACCGCCGACAACACGCACCGAGCTACGAACTCGCAACGCCCCTCTTCAAGCCATCCCACCAATACACGATCTAAGGTCGTGGTACATCTTGGTCGACTTCGACGGATAGAGTAACGCTACCACAGGCTTCCCCAAGAACTCGCTCAAGTCCTCAAACATCCGGGACACACAACTCGCCAAACCTTAGCACCCCATCAAAGTGCTACTCAAAAGCGACCCTTGCCCTCACGTAAGAGTCAGATCACGATATCGAATCAAAGCCGATCTCGAATCGCTGCTCTTCACCATCGACGACGGAAGACTCGCAACCTCACTAACTCTAACCCCACCGCTATCGTAATCAATCAAACGGACACCAAGGCTCGCTAATCGATGCAAATCACGCAACCATGTCCCCTCCTAGCCGCACATCCGATAGGCTCCCATCGACCTACGACTAAGAGCATCCGCCACAACATCGCCTTCCCGTGGTACAGATATCAACATAGTAATCCTTAAGCAACTCTAACCACCGCTCTCGGCCGTAGTTCACTCCTCCGTCAAGATATACCGAGGCTCTGTGGTCTGTAAAATATCCACGTGAACCCCATACAAATAGTGCCTCCAGATCTTCAAAGCGCTAATCACACCGCCAACTCCAAATCACAAGCGGGTAGTTCCTCTCGTGTTTCTTCACCGCCGACGATATGCTATAACCCCGCCATGCCGCATCAACACACATCCCAACCCGATGCCCGACGATCACAATACACGACATAACCATCCGACCTCCGAAGAGTAAGAACGGGCGCTGCCGCCTCTCTTTCAAAGAATCGAAACCCCGCCACAAGCATCACCATCAAACTTGGCCGCCTTCGAGTCACCTAGTCAAAGGTGCAGAGATAGAAGCAAACTTCTACGAACCGCCGATAATACCCTCGCAAGGCCCGTAAAATCGCGAACCTCTTGAGTAAGAGTCTAGGCCAACTCCGATCGCCTTCGATCTTGGCCAGATCTACCGAATACCATCGCCCCACAACGTGCCCAAGAAAAGCCACCGGGTTAAACAAAACTCACATTTGGAAAACTTGGCGCATACCGCTGGTCCCGAGAATCACAAGACAGCCCTCGTTCCCGCATGCTCCCGCCCGAGCGAATAAACCAAGATATCATCAATGAACACTATCACAAACGTGTCCAAAATGGTTTGAACACTCGCTCATCAAATCCATGAATACCGCCGAGCATTCGTCAACCCAAAAGACATGACCGAACTCATAATGCCCGCATCGTCCGAATGCAATTCTAGTGGACATCCACCTCTCCGACATTTAACTCGATGATAGCCCGATCGCAGATCAATCTCGAGAAACATCTCGCGCTCGCAACCGTCGAACAAATCATCAATCCCGGGAAGGGGTATTCGTTTAATGGTCACCTTGTTCACCGTCAGAAGTCAACACACATGCGCAGCTGGCCCCGCCCTTCTTCTTCACGAACACACGCGCCTCCTGCGAGAAACACTAGGCCCGATGAAGCCCTTCTCCAAAGAAATCCCTGCCGATCCTTCAACTCTCTCAACTCGGCAGTGCCATTCTCAGATGGCGGAATGGAAATAGGCCGAGTGTCCGCAACACATCTATACAAAACTCGATCTCCTCTCGTGAGGATACCCGAGGTCGTCCGGAACACGTCTGGGAATTCTCTCACCACTGAACTGATCAAAATCTGGTACCGCAGCCTTCAAAGATCAAACACCCGAACGAGATGGTAGATATACCCTTCGCACCATCTTCCTAGCCTTGAGGTAGGAAATAAACCTACCCTACGATACCGCGCTCCTCCCACTCAACAATCGGCCTCAGAAACGAACTGCATTACTTCTCTTCGCAGCCTACATTGGCGAGCAAGCTAGCCAATCCATCCCCATGATCACGCCAAGTCCATCATCTCTAACTCTATCAGCCTGGCCAGGTCCGACGATCAGAATGGTCACAGACAAGCTCAGATACCCGCCGAGCTACCACTCAATCACCATCGCGTAGCTACCTCGAAAGTGGTCTATGACTCGTGCTCTATCCCTATCCTACTAGCAACAAGGGAGATATATAGACAGAGAGTAACCCGATCTATCAAAGCATATACATCAAACCCAGAAACCGATAAGGTACCAGTGACGACATCAAAGCGAGGCCTCCGATCTCGCTTACCGACAAAGCATAAACGCGCTCGAGGACCGCTAGAATCGGGCTCGCGCCACGACTCGCCACACCACTGGTCCATGAGTACCTTCTCCGGCGAGTAATCGCCGGGATGAAGGGCAACAGACTCGTGATCGCCCTACTACCGCCACGCTGGCCTGACAAACTCGCAAATGACCTCTGGCCACAAGATAGCAGCTCCTGAGTACGCCTCCTAATGGTATCTACCACAACGGGCACACTGAGAAGACCTCCAACGGTTAGCACCTCGCTACTCGAAATCAAGTCCCGGGCCCCGACTCGCCCCGACCGCCCGGGTCAGATCGAATGAGGTAGAGCGCTCATACTGGCCGTGGTGCAACCGACTTCACGATGCCGCCACCCCGAGAACCACCAAAAGAACCGGCCGCTCGCCTTCTTCTCGCTGCCGATATCGCTTACCCGGCGTCTCTACGCCTCGTGATCCTAGTGCATGAGCTCGCATACGGGTTATGTCCATGCTCGGGTCAAGGGACACACCCGCACAAGACTCGCCATGTAATCATCTAGCCCAGCCGACATAGCGATGCACCCGGCCCTCCATCTCTCGCTACTGCAGGTGGACATATCGAGCCAAAGAATCAAACTCGACATCAGACTCTCACCGCAGCGCCCTCCTGCCTCAAGAATAAGAATCTATCACTGCGTCTCTCTCATCTCGCGAGGCAAGAAGTGTGTGAGAAAAGCCTCAAAACTCATCCCATACCACGGAGGTGCATGCTCTCCCGAAAGCTCCCATGAATCAAACCAATCGATCGCGTATCACGCAAATGACGCGAACCGAAGTCACGCACTGCCTCTCGAGGCCTCGATCACCCGCACGATCCTTCTCAGAGCCGACGGATGAACTCGCGATCATCCTCCGCCCGACCAGAAAACTCGCGGGCTACAACTCAAGAAATCTCAGAGCCTCAAACTATTCGCGCTTCTGCACCACGGGCGCGATCGAGCCGAGCTGAACCGCCGCATCCAGCCTCTCTCTCGATCGGGCCACAACTCTAGCCAATAGTCGGGCCATCTCCTTGTACCCTAACCTCCGCCCAGCCGTGGGACAGAGGCGTGGGTACCGTGGTCTCGCCGGGCCGGGCGCCATAGAACTCGCCGCCTCGTATAGATCGCCCGAGCCTCGTGACTGGGTGTCTCGCTAGCAGCCTCCTACGCTTTGCTCTTCGGGCCCGGTTGCCTTACGCGAGGCATAATCACAGAAAGGAATACGTTAGAGGGTCCATCCTATAACACGCCTTCAGAGCACGATCTCGTAACGAGAAGAATGGAAACTAATCCTAAATATCCTATAGCCTCCTCGACATTGGTGGTGCACAACACACCGATAATCAAGACTTACTAGATACGGTCTCAGACACTTTCCGAGGATTAATCGCTCGATACTACTTTTGTCACGACTGCCCGGCCCGTGGATCGTGCCTTACCGGCACCCAAGTAGTCATACATCGTAGTAACCAAATGGAAATATAAAACAAGACAGAAACATAGTAAAACAGTAAACAGCTTTATCTGATGAAAAGCTTGCCTTACGGCATAATATAAATAACTCAAGTTTTTGCGCATCCCAACTGCATAATAGTACTACGCACTTAAGGAAGAAATAACTACTATGGCGGACAGTATTCCGCCATACCTCGATCAGATAAAACTATCTACAATACAGGAGATCATACCTAAAAGTAGAGCCTCCGAGAAGATTTGAGCTCCCGACACCAACGCAAAGAGCCTAAGGACGTGGATCTAGCACTGCTGCCTCTTACTGCGGCATTTAACGCAGCCCCAAGGAGGTCAAGATAACAGTACCAAGTATGTGAAACTATAAAGAATCAAATGAAATCAAAGTATTTAAAACCTTTTCACAAATACAATCGCTCAATTGCACATAGTGCCACATCACAAACAACAAGAATAGGAAAATCAGAATAGTCTATTCTAGGCCGCGAATGATCGGGCAAGGCCAATCGCCCATAGTATCATTCTCGCGTGCCTAGTCCTCGACTTCCGCACCGCATAGTCACCCACGCACTCGCATGAGGTATTCCTCGACGGGGCAGCTAACCCCAGATCCGCCTAGGCTCCCGCACTCGCATAGCCTCAAAAGACCGTGATAGTCTCAACAGCATCAGATAGGAATCCTCGCATCAAAGCAACGCCCGAATGATCAATCTCGAGCATACCGCTGCCCGCATAGTCTCACAGACCGCATAGCCGATAGACCAAGATCAAGGGGCAAGCCCACTGTGATAACAAAGCGGGGTAGGTGATACAATAACAAGACAACTGACTTACCTGCTAGCAACGTAAGCACAAAGAAGAATGACCCCTTACACAAAGATTTCAAGACACTAACCTGTAGCATCATAATATGTCTACTTATCACACAAATCTTACTACACTTAATGTAAATCAATACAAGGCTTTTATAAACAAACAAGTAAACAGCCTTTTTATCTTTCTTAAGTCATATACCTAACTTCCCATAAAGCTAGTATAACTCTTAAGATTTTATTTTAAAACCAAATATTTATCTTCCGTTAAAAATGATTCAAGATTCTTTTGAAATGCTTTCATTTGTTATTCGTGCTTAAGCCAGGCATTGCCGTAAGTATTATTCAAAGCTTAAGCCAGGCATTGCCGTAAGTATTATTCGTGCTTAAGTCAAAGACATTGCCGTAGTTATTATTCAGCTTAACACATGTACGCTCACCGCACTATATATATATTGTAAAATATCATGCTTTAGGAAGAATCACATACCTTCTCAAATGAAACCACCGCCAAGTCAATATGTCGCAAGCAGAGAGTCACCATAATAGTCACGCATCTATCAAAGACTACTCAAGGTCATTCTAAACAGAGGGTTCATAATTCTACTGAAAGTCAAAGACTTCCCTACCCATGAGCTATATAAGTCTATCAGTGAAAACAAATTCTATATAAGCATAGTTTAATTATTCTTCTTTAAACCCTTCTACTGTGATAACAGCTTCACTTCTATTCGCAATATTCTTCTAAGTATTTATACTTATTCTTATACTACTACAAGAAGTATTCTCTAATTCAAAAGAGGGTTAGGATTAGTTACCCTGAAGCCCAATAATATCCTAGATAAAGTCGCACTGAGCAAGGTTTAGCTCCTAAGTTGTACGCTCCGTTAGCTCCAAGAAACCTTAAGTTCTTCACAACTTCTACAAAGGACTAAGGATTGGGCTAGGTATTTTGGGCATTATAACAATACTAGAAGACAACTTTTCTACCAAGGAGGGGTAGATTTCGCTAGGCTAGGGGTAGCCCTCGCCAAACTCACTCAAAGGGAGGGAGGATTTTTCAAGACTTGAAGATAACTTTGTGGACGAAGAACTCTTCATCTAAAGGGGGTATTTATAGCTCAAGCCTTGGCCAACCAATGGCCAAGATGAAGACAAGTGCAAGGCAAGTGTAAAGTGAGGATTAACTATACACAAATATCCTACTAACTCCTCGACTTGTGCACAAGGCACAAAAACGTGCTCACCTTTGCCCAATTCGCCCAAATGGACGATTTAAAGTCCATCAATCGAGGGTGACAAGTGTCGCCTCCCGCTGGTCCAAAATGTTTCGCCTTTCTAAAATCCGCAAAATTAGTAATGGCATAGCCGAATTTTCCTACGAAAGTTGTGGAAACGCTTCATTTGAAAACGATTCTTTAGCGAGTTGTGTACAAATAAAAACGTCCAAGGCTAACTTTAAGGCCAACCAGACGATTCCCCACGCATATACCGGAAATACTGGTATAACAACAAGCCGCCAAGTCTTGCTAGATATTTTGTGTGGACAAGTGGCTCAGGGGACCCACACACACTTGTCCCCAATCTCAACCACATACTTGCCTTCATCCTAGCCCTTGGTTGTCCTATATATGCACCCTTAGTTGATGAAAACTTCCACACTTAACCATTTCAAGACTTGAACAAATACTCTCTCCCTTGCCTTGTGGTTTCGGCCATGGTGCCATTCCTTGACCTAAATTTGTCCAACAATTCTTAAACTCTCAAGTGTTCTTCCCTAAGGTGTTAGGAAGATTGTGTACCAAGAGTTGGAAAAGATTTCACACCCCTAACCTCTAAACTTCACCTTGGCCGAGAGCTCCATGAACAAAAACCCTAAGTGTTCTTCACTTTTTGGAGTTGAATCTTGAAGAGAAGTTGGTTAGGAGCTTCTATGGGTTGCTTGTAGCAGATTGGAACGTAAAGATTTGGAGCTAAGACTTGCTTGGAGCGACATTAAGTTCTTGGATAGATTTTAGGCTATTTGAGGTAGTAAATCTTAACCTCTTTGTGAATTGGTCATTATACATATATTATAAGTATATTATGGAGTATATAATATATGGAGTAAAGTTTGGAAGAGTTGGATCTTGTTAACTTGTTAAAAGAAAGGATTGGCCGTTAGCCATTAAAATGGTAAAAACGTATCTTACTTGCTAAGAAGCTAATAACAAAGTAACTATAACTTATATTAAGAATGGAAATATAAGTTGGATGACTAATGAGTAAATTTGGATAAGTAAATGGACAAAGTCGCCAAGGACCCCAACTTAAGGATCAGATTTACTTTGGATCGTATTTACTTGGATCAGATTTACATTTATGTTAAGGGAAGATTGTTCAATCGCGCCCGCTTGGGCGCAGGATCCCTTTTTAATTATTGTATTGTTATGAAGGCGTGATAGTAAACCGCTACTATCAGCGCGTAATCCCTTCTTTTACTTATTGTTATTACGAGGCGTGATAGTAAACCGCATACCGCTTGGGCGGTAATCCCCTTCTTTATGTTGTTTAATTATTACGCCTTATATATGGTATATATATTACGTTATTCTGCCTTGGAGAAAGATGGAAAAGTGAGTAAAACGGGGAAGTCGCCCAAATTTCCGTAATTAGAGGGCTTTTTATTGGTATAAGTTTTCAATGGTAAGAAAGGTTTGATAGAAGAACTATGACCATTTTAGAGCGAGTACTACGTGTGGCGTGATCTACTTGGCTTAAGGAGTAGCCGACGGTCAAGTACTGAGCGCTTTTGCTATTTGTCGATAATCGTCGCGAGGTACGTGAACCTCTTCCTATCCTTTCTAGCACGATGTTTTGTAAACTATGTAGTACGGTAGACGATACGTGCTAAATGAGTTTGGTTGGTTCAAAACATAGGTGTTATAATAGCTTTATGGGAAGTTAGTTATAACGACTCTACGTAGGTAAAAGAATGGTTTATCGATCAGAGGTTAAGAGACTTGATCTTGAAAGATAAGAGACTCGACTTAGTTTGAATTGTTATGAATTTTGTTAAAATGTTGTAAAACCTCATTCATGAGTAACGAGTAGTTGGTTTTAAAAGAATAATGTTTTATCGATTTAAATGAGAATAAGTGTTTAACAAACCACCGCAATAAGCTAATAAAGGAAAATGTATCGACAAATAACTAATTGTTATTAAAACCAAGAGAAACCTCCATCCGCATAAGCTAAGATAAGACAAAATGGTATTACATTTCCTAGATCATGTTGTAACAAGATTGTTATAAACAAGAATAAACTACCACGATAAGACATATGTTACTCAATTGTTTTAAAAGAGATTAAGACTACGAGTTATGAAACCTTTCTAAAATAAGAAACTCGAGCATTTGAAATTAGGCAAACTTGAACATTTGGAAAATAATGTCATACTTGATTTTACAAAGGAAGTGTTTTGGTATACTTAAAAGGTAGTCACTCTATTTTTATACTACGTATCAGGTGACTTTTGTGAAAGAAATGTATCTTTTAAAAGAACTTAACGACGTAATACTTGGGGGTTAGAACCGCCTTCTGCATAAAATGGAAGTACATCGAGTCGCGTAACTTGCCTATGTTTGCGGTGATAGCCTTGTTGTGCAAGTATTGTATTTCTATACCACCGCCTCTCAACGGAGGCCTACGATTTGTTATGTATGATTCTTTATCGAGTCCCACGGACGGGCCGAGACACGATTCCACCGATTCTTTATCGAGTCCCACGGACGGGCCGAGACACGATTCCACCCGATTCTTTATCGAGTCCCATGGACGGGCCGAGACACGATTCCACCCGATTCTTTATCGAGTCCCACGGACGGGCCGAGACACGATTCCACCGATTCTTTATCGAGTCCCACGGACGGGCCGAGACACGATTCCACATGATTCTTTACCGAGTCCTACGGACGGGCCGACACGATTCCACATGATTTATACCTAGATTGCCGGCGCTGAGGAAGGAGTTCCACGCATGCGGACGACTTTGAGGGCGCGAGTCTCGACTTGACACGATCGCTTATGTCAGGAATCGAAGTTTGTTATCATATACGCCTCGCTTTATATAGATCGTTATGATTTTATTTACGATTTTCGCCACATACTGCGTACCGTAGATCGACTTCTTCGGCCGCGCTCACGCCGCAGTAAGACGGCTGTGGATCCTCGCCTTAGGATCATAGTTCACGTGGGAAGCCCCGCTTTCTGAGGCTTATCTTTTAGATGTTACCCCGAGTCCGTAGGTCCTCAGACATCTGTGGTACGGCGGGCCCCGTCGCTATAGTTGTTGTCACTTTCTTAGAGGTCCGTAGTCGCTGGGCGAGTTTGTAAAAGGATAACTGCTCGGGTTTTTATGTATATATACGTATGCAACTGCTTTGGTCAGCTGCTTATTTATCATGTCTCTTGTTTCATGTTTATGTTTTGTTTCCGCTGATTTTCTCTGATGTTGTATCACTAGGGTGCCCGGGGTAAGACACCAGTCACGGGCCCGGGTTCGGGTCGTGACACTTGTTGTGACCATTATAGGTTGACACTTCTACGTACGGCGTATTCGGCTTAGCTTGTGGATTTAGCCGAAAAGGTATGTGAACTATCTCCTCTTCTAGCATGATTCCTTAAGATAAAGAAAGTATGTCCTACTCCTTAAATGATCCATTCCTCGTTGTATTCGATTGCCTAAAATAGAATTTGTTCTATGTACTTCCTTGATTGTACTTTGATGTTTAATTTGTAAGTTGTATAATCCAATTCCTTAGTGAAGTTTGGATTCTTAAAAGTGAAGGTATTTTACTTAAAGTACATAGAGTCTGGAAAAGGAAGTGGTTTCCAAACCTTTTGGCTAGTGCCTTAGTTCCAAAACCTAAAGGTCATTATAATGACTTTAGGGGTGTCAAAGGAGTGATTTACTTAATTGTTTTAAAAGAGGAGAAATGACATGATTTAAGAGAAGTAACTTGTTTTAAAGGTGTGAGTTACTTAAAGTTTAAAAGTAGAAGAAACTTGTTTTCTATATATTAAGAGACTCGAAGTATTTTTGAAAGTTAAGAAACTTGATTTGAAAGTTTGTGATACTTGGTTTTAAGTATAAGTCTCTGGTTATAAATAGAATGAAATTGTCTAAAACCATAAAAGGTTATAACGCTTTATGGGAAGTTGGTTATAACGGTTTTATGGAAGGTTTAGAAAGTCGTCTATTTTGATTAACGGGCATAAGTTGCCTTGATTGTGAAAATTTGAAGTTACTTGATTTCAAGCTTTGAAATGAGTTTTCAAGAGTGTAGTAACTTACTTTGAAAAATAGACACACCTTGATACTACGTGTTAGTATCTTGGGGTATTACATAAAATGAGTCTTTGAAAAGAATGTACGTACGTAGTACTTTGGCTTGATTAATTGAGAATTAGTCTAAGTGTGCCTTGATAAGTACTTTGGCTTGATTAATTGAGAATTTTTCTAAGTGTTCCTTGATAAGTACTTTGGCTTGTTTAATTGAAAATTTTTCTAAGTGTGCCTTGATAAGTACTTTGGCTTGATTAATTGAGAATTAGTCTAATCGCGCTCGATAAGTACTTTGGCTCGATTAATCGAGAATTATTCCACGCAGCCTTGATAAGTACTTTGGCTTGTTTAATCGAGAATTTCCTATGTGCCGGGTAATAGCCCTGTGTGCTAGTGGTATATCATTCATTTCGGTCATTCCCGTTTGTGGCATTTGCATATTCCGTGATTTGCCGCCCACGATGCGAGAATACTCACGCGAGTCCGCGCGGCTTACGCGGTGAAATAGTCCCACGCGGCGTCCACCATGAGAGGAATACTCACGCGAGTCCGTATGACTTACGCGGTGAAATAGTCCCACGCGAGGAATACCTCACGCGTCCACGCGACCTACGCGGTGAAATAGTCCCGTGAGTAGGATTGCTTAACGATATCGCGGGCGTGGTCCCGCTTGATCGCGAGCTTCCTAGTTTATATCAGAAGTGTCACGACCAACCTCGCCCGTGATCGTGCCTTACCCCGCACCCTAGTGATACATCATCGAGTAATCACGAACATAAAATAAGACATGAAAATATTAAGAAGTAAGAAAGAATCGAGAAAACTTGCCTTACGCACATATATACATCAATTTTTAACCAACAGCTATATCCCATTACAACTCGCCACAACAAGCATTTCATGCACTTAAGAATGATACGACAATAATGGCGGACAGGCCCCGCCATACCCCTTAATGTAAATACCTACAACGACAGTGACTATACCATCGATAAGCCTCCGAGAAACGAGCTTCCCATACGAATCGTGACTCGAGAACTAGATCAACGATCGCCGTGTACCTCAACTCGCAGATGAACGCAGCCTTCGGCGAGGTCGCATAACAGTACCAAGTATGTGAAATCAGAAGTACTTAAATGAAAACATATCATTTTAAAATCAGTTTTGCAAGATGTATGAAACAACCAAGGTAACCGCACATAAGTGCCATATCATAAACAAGAGCAATAATAGGTAAATCGCACAGTCTTTTCTAGGCCGCGAATGATCAAGCAGGCCAATTGCCCGATATCACCATGCAAGCCTAATCTCGACTCGTAGTCCGCATAGGCCACTCACATAGGCCCGCATAGGTACATAACCCCGCATCGAGGGTAGCTACTCCTCGGCATCGCCCCGACTCGTAGTCCGCACGGCCACATAGACCGCATGAGGTATAACCCCGCATCACTAACCTCGAACTCCCGTAGCTCGCATAGGTCCTTCGACCCGCGAGGTATTCTCGAATCACGGTCCTGCATCACCGAGTCTACCCCAGACGGAGGCGCCTTAACCCCAGAAATGTCAAGAGGCGAGTGATATCATACTAACATAACACTTATCGTTAAACAACATAAGCACAACAAGAATACTCTCTTTCACAAACGCTACAAGACACTAACACACATAGCATCATATCACGCCTACTTATCAAATCCACAAGAAAGTATTACAAGGCCAACCCACTCCAGTTATACACACAAGGTACATTCTATTATATGATTAACAAGATCGAGTATCTATTCCCAAAGTACTTCATCCATAATCTTTTAAAAGATACGCTACGCTTACGAAAGTCACACAATACCCGTAGTATATGAAAATAGAGTGATTATCCTTCAAGTAAATCAAAACACTTCTCTTCAGAAATCAAGTAACAACATTTTTTCCAAATGTTTCAAGTTTGCCTAATTTCAATTACTCAAGTTTCTCGCTTCAAAGGTTTCAGAGTTCATAATTTTAATCACTTAATGATATAATTCTCCTTTAAAAGCAATTTGAGAAACATATGTCTGATATGTGAGTAGGTTATTCTTGTTTATAACAATCTTACTTAAGCAAACATGATCTAGAAATGTAACATCATTTTGTCTCATCTAGTTTCTATGCAGATGGAAGTTTCTACCGGTTTTACTAATACATTATTAGTCAAAACATTTCCTTTATTAGCGCCGTGGTTTGTTCGATACTCATTCGATTTCAAATCAAGAAACATTATTGCTTTTAAAATCAAGTACTCATTACTTGAACGAGGTTTTACAACATTTTTAACATAATGCTAATTACCAAGTAAAACAAGTAAAGTCTCTTATCTTTAAGATCAAGTCTCTTAACTTTTAAAATCAATAAACCATTCATTTTACCATTCTTAAGACGTTATACCTAACTTCCCATAAAGCTAGTATAACTCTTATGTTTTGAAAACCAAGTATTATTCTTCGCTAAAAAAATGATTCAAAGATTCTTTGAAATACTTCAAGATTCTTTATTATTACACATTAAGTCAATTATAAGTCAAATCGCCACCTTTTAAAACCATAAGGCATTTTCTTACTTACATAAAGTCGTTATAACCAACTTCCCATAAAGCCGCTATAACACTTTATGTTTCAAACCAATCAAATACGCTTAACACACGACGCTTCACCGCACTACATAGTTATACACATATCATGCTAGAAAAGGCAGGAAGAGGTTCACATACCTCGCGACGATTATCGACTAATAGCAAACGCCCAAGTACTTCAAACCGCTTCGCCACTCCTTAAGCCAAGTAGATCGCGCCACGCATGGTACTTCAACCTATAAGGCCACAAGGCGCTTTATTAACATCTAGGTCTAATCGTAGAACATTCTACGTAAAATTCTAAGAAGACCTCCCCAACAAACAGAAATCTCCTCTTCTATCTGGCCGCTACCAAGCCAACCAGCGGGTTATACGCCTAATCCGGACGCACAATTCTACCTCACGAAAAGCTACACAAGTCATCAGAATACACCCTATGTAATTACAGCCAAGACTTTCTTTCGAAAGGTTTCTAATTATTCAGCTTAAGTCAAAAGACATTGCCGCTTAACTACGCTCATTTCTATATATAGTATACTTCAACTATATATTCTAACAACATGTAATTTCCAATTACAATAAGGTCAAGAGTGTTTACCTCGATAAGCCCAAAATTATCCGAGTTTAAATGTCGATCCCGAGCAAGGTTTAGCTCCTACTCACAAGGCCCGAATTCGCTCCACACACGACCCTTAGAAGTTCTAACCAACTTCTACTTAATACTCCAACCAACTACGGAGATTTTCCTTAGGGTTTCGGTTTTGTGACTAAGGAAGTATAATAGTATAACTGGCTTTTCAGATAGGTATAACCTGTAATACTACAAGGTATACTACTAAGGTAATTGCATAGTAACAATACTTTTGAGAGTATTTCTACCAAGAGTGAGGGTATTTATACGAAACAACTAGGCAGTGGTGTATACCCCTACCACCCCACTAGTGGGGTACTCTCCAAGTGGGAGGGGCTCTCGGCCAAGAGGGCCTCACAAGGGGGAGGGGGGGGGGGGGGTTGGGACGAAACACAACAAGGAGCGGGGAAAGCTTTCAAGACGTAGAAACTTTGGGGACAGGCTTACGAAGTCATCACAGAGGGGGGTATTTATCGGTCTAGCCAAGGCCAACCAATGGCCAAGATCATGCCAAGTGCAAGGCAAGTGTAGGTCCATGATCATGCCAAGTGCACCTTATCCATCTACCACCAAAATATCCTACCTACTACTTGACCAAATAGCCAAGCAATTCGTCCACCATTATCACTTCAACGTGCCCAACGAGAGGTGACAAGTGTCGCCTCTCGCTGGTCCAAAATGTTTCGCCTCTGAAAAATCCGCAAAAATTAAAAATGACATAGCCGAATTTTCCCTACGAAAAGCTGTGGGAAACGCTTTCGCCAAAAACGACTCTAACCGTGTCAGGCACAAAGAATAAATCGCCAAGCCTATTCTCAAGTTCAAATTTTTCACGCACGCCCCACGCATATACCCAAAATACGGTATAACAAGAAGTATACTACTATTTACTCTCATCGTTAGTAAGGCACAGCATCGTAATTTGATTATCATGGATCACGGCAGGAGGAAGGATTCCACGCATGATTGATATTACGGGCGAGACCCATGGTTATATTTTAGTAATGACTTTGAGGCACGCGCCCCGACTTGATATGATCATATGTATCAGGTAATCGTAGGTTGGCTATCATACATGTCTCCTGCTTTGTTTAGATCGTTATGATTTCATTACGCATTTCATCGCTTTCACATACTTGGTACATTCTTCAGATCGACCTCCTTCGGCCGCTCACGCCAAGGTTTTGGTACGCTGCTTAGTGATCGGCAGTGTAGACCGCCGTAGTTTTTGGATAGCTCCTTCGCTCGAGAGTTTATCTTTTGGTATAAGTTCTTTCAAGATGTGCTTTTGTACGCTTATGGTACGGGGCCTTGTCCCACATAGTTCAAGATAACTCTTGAGGTCCAGATTCATACGCGGATCGACTCATGTACAGCAGTGTCTTTTGCATGATATTATATGCCAAATTTGCCGCTTTGCCCTTGTACGATGTCGTTTAAAAAAAGGTGTTATTTAAATTCGCAGCTTGTTTAGTTGTTAAGGCAGTGGTGCCCAGTAGGCACCACCACGCCCGGTTCGGCGTGACAGATACTCCCACGAAGTCTAACCAATGATCGCGCAGATCACGCAAATGACGCGTAACCTAAGACCACCGACTGGTCTCCAAGCCTCGATCACTCACGATCCGTCAGAATCGCTGATGAACTCCCGCGATCATCCTCGTGCCTCGACCAGAACTCAAAGTGGGCTGCACCAAAAGTCCCGTAGTCTCAAACTATCTCGACCGGGGTGAACTACGGTGCTATCGAACCTCCGACTCGCTCGCCCTCGTGTCCAGCCACAATCTCGCTAGCAATCGTGCCATCTCCTTATAACCCGTATCCTCTGCTCTCGCCGCGGATCGAGGCTCGTGCATCGTGGCCTCGCAGAGACCGTTGTCGCCTACTCGCAGCCTCCTCTCACGCTTGCCCTTCCGGGCTCGCTGCCTGCGGAGGCATAATCGCATAAAAGAATACGCCGTAAGGAGTCCAACTTACAATACACTCTAAGGCACGATCTCAGAGTGAGAAGAAATAGAAACTAATCCTAGATATCCCATAGCCTCGACATAAAGTGGTGCACAACACGCCGATAATCAAGACTCTACTAGATACGGTTCAGACACTTTCTCGAGGATTAATCGCTCGATACCACTTTTGTCACGATTCGATCTCGCCCGTGGATCGTGTCTTACCCTGCACCCTAGTGATAACAACATCGTGAGAAAATCAATGTAAATAAAATTTAAACAGAAACAAGAGACAACATAAGAAAACAAAGCAACCAAAACGGTTACCTTCATGTATATACATAAATCAATAGCTATAATCCTTTACAAACCCCGCCACAACAATACTACGCACTTCTAAGAATATAACAACAACTATGACGGACAGGCCCCGCCATACCCCGAATGTACAAGTATCTACAATGATAGGACTATACTAAAAAGATAAGCCTCCGAGAAACGGAGCTTCCTAACGCCGAATCGCGATCCTATGAGCGAGGATCAACAATCGCGTACTTACCGCGCAGATGAACGCACTTCGGGCGAGGTCAAGATAACAGTACTAAGTATGTGAAATCAAAATACAGAATGAAATCACATTTCATCATTTTATAAAACCATTTCGCAATAAGTAACAAGAAGGTCAAGTAAGCGGACGATATCCCGCATAATCACTCACACATAACTACGGGTCTCACGCCATAATATCAATCACGCCGTGGAACTCATTCTCATCACGGCAGCATACATGATGTAAAACAACACCCATATGTGAACTTGAACACTAGATCCTGCCTGTGTCATTAAACCGATCGGGCCAAGTAGAATAGCCAACTACCAGTCCAAAAGATAGTCATATCCCTTCACGGGCAAGGTACGGAAGCCAACGTACCCTAGCCTACCGTCTCACGAGATATGACCGAGGCAAGTATCTTAAGCGATCTACTAGAGCCTGCCGATACACGAGAAATGACCAGGACAAGTATCTAAAGTGTGCCTGAACCACATGTGCAAATCAAGCCCGTGATCGCTCGTCACCGCGGCAAGTTTCATAGATTAGCGATCCATGGACAAATAACATAATCCTCACAATGACCGCATGCCCCAAGATCTTACTCCTGTGATAAGCATGGCCATGAAACCATCCCATCGACGATACCCGCGACCATCCATCGTCAAGATGTCCAAAGGAAATAACAAGATAATACTCAAAGAGGACGATACCGCGGAACATCCAACGGTCAAGATGTCCAAAAGAAATAACCAGATAATACTCAAAGTGGACGATACCGCGACCATCCAACATGTCAAGATGTCCAAGCAATCAATCGATAGTCGCCTCCCGAGAGACACTAGAGTACGTAAACAAAACACTTGCACATCAAAGGCTATCACAACAAGCATAGGCAAGTTCAACGATTTCATTTTATGTCAACAATCCGGTTTCAACCCCAAAATACTACATACTTTCATTCTTTCAAAAAGACCTCTTTACGTAAAAGTCACACGATACTAATACTGTAGTATCAAAACATGTTTTCTTTTCAAACCAAATTACTTCACCTTCGTAAAATATTTACAAGACTTTTAAAATCAAGTACTTTTCTTTTAAAACAACATCAAGTATACTTTAAAACCCAAATAACTTACTCTTTCAAAACAAGTAACCTATACTTAAATCAAGTTACTTCTCCTTTCCAAATCAAGTCGTTTAGCTTTCAAAATCAAATCTTTCTTTTATATTCATAAAGTCGTTATAAATAACTTACCATAAAGCCATTATAACACTTTATGTTTTAAACAAACAAAATTCATTTCACACACGCACGCCTACCGCATTTATATATTTCACAACAATCATGCTCAAGGGTATAAGAAGAATCACATACCTCTTCGGCTTAATCCACAAGCCAAGTCGAGTATGTCGCGCGCAGAAGGTCCACCTATAATATCCACAATATATCTATCAACTTCTAGATCTCTTATAGAATAATTCTAAGTATAAGGATCCTTATCCTACGAAAAATTCGCAAAGACTCTCCCGCAATCACATAAATAACCTCCCTAACAAGGCCTCGCTACCAAGCCAACAACTCAGGGATTACACGCCTAACCTGACGTGTTCAATTCTCACACAATAATACTACACAAGTCATCAGAATACACCCAATGTAAATACAGTTCAATTCTTTTTAATCATCCTTCCAATATATCTTATACTCATTTCTAAACTACTATAATATGTAATATACAATTACAATAAGGGGACATAGATCATTACCTCGATAAGCCCAAAATTATCCAAGATTATAAGTCGATTCCTGAGCAACGTTTAGCTCCAAATCCTTACGCTCCAACCCGCTCCAAGAAACCCTTAGAAGTTTCTAAATAACTTCTCTTAACACTTCAACCAAGCTATGAAGGTTTTTCTAGGGTTTCATTTTGCGACTATTGGAATAAAGTAGTATTTCCGGGCTCCTAGTATTGAAATAACTTTGGAATACAACTAGGGATACTAGGCTAAGCTATTTGGGATTATACTACAATACTTGAAGTATTTTCTACACAAGTGTGGAGGACGAGAACACTACAAAGCGGGGAGTATTTTGCTATGGAAAATCTTTAAGTGTGGGATGAAATTAGTCTTCAACTGGGGTATTTATAGAGAAATCGCGGTCGGGCAAATCAAGCGCTGGTCAAGATCGGGCCGCAGGCGTGGGTCCCACCACACCACATGGCCAACGAAAAAGCCAAGTCCATGGCTATTTCGCCAAGGACAAGTGGCAAGACACTTATCCCTCCACCCGCCAAGGTGCCACACGGGGCGACACGTGTCGCCTCTACTGGCCCAAAATATTTCATCTTCCAAAATATCCAAAATATCGAAAATCTCAAAACAAAGTGTTATACTCAGATTTCCAGAGTATGTACGAGAGGCGACGCACTCAAAGTTTAAGCCTTAAAGTAGACTATGGACGAAATTTTGTGCACAACTAGCGAAAATAATCGTTTTCCGACGAAACGTTTTCCGGACTTTGCGAAGGTAAAAATACGGTTGCAACATTTATAATTTTTGCGGATTTTTCCGAGAGATGAAATATTTTGGACCAACGAGAGTGTCACCCTCAAGTGGGCGGTAATTGTTGGACGATTGGCACGTTTTTGTTGCCTTGTTTTTTGTCAAGGATTAGGTAGGATATTTTGTAGATATTTTGTGTAGTAGATGAGCAAGTGGGGCCCACAAACACATGTCCAAATCTTCACCCTACACTTGCCCACCACTTGGCTTAATCTTGGCCATTGAATGTCCTAAAAATACCCCTCTAATGCAAGACTATTTCTTCATCCTCACTTGAAATTCCAAGTCTAAAAACCTCTCCCTTAGTAGTTTTCGCCCAAGGCCCTCCCCTTCGAGAGGCCTTGGCCAAACATTCCCCGCCTAGTAGTTTTCGTAAAATACCCCCTTGGTAGAAAAGTATTCTCCAAGTATTGTTACTATTCCAAAATACATCGCCCAAATACCTTGTAGTATTCCAAGGTTACACCTATACAAAAAGCCTAAATACTATCAGATTTCCTTTAGCCACTAAACGAAACCCTAAGGAAATCTTCATAGCGAGTCAAGTATTAAGTAGAAGTTGTGTAGAAATTCTAAGGGTTTCGAGCGACTGGAGCGCTCGCATAGTGAGCTAAACGCTGCTCAGATCGACATTAAAACTTGATAATTTTGGGCTTATCGAGGTAAATACTTTGTCCTTCTATTGTAATTGAAATTACATACTGTGGTAGTATAGAATTGAATATAAGACACACGTATGATATTACAGAAGAGAATTGAATCAGAATGTAAGGATATTACGTAAAAGAATTGAATCAAATCACTTCGTAAGAATATTAAAGAGTTAAGATTGAACTGCATTTACATGTGGCCGCATTTACTGAGACTTGTGTAGTTTGGCGTAGGGAAGTGCTGCCCAATTTTCAAGAGAATAAGGAATCAGATTCAGAATTATTCTACGCAGAAGTCTAGACGCTGATAGACTTATACGGCCGCTATAGTCAAGATCGCGAGTAGCGATTCTACCTGGCGTGGAAAAGGCTAGCGTGATTACAAGATTTTGGAGCTATTTGCTAATAGTCGATAATCGCCGCGAGGTATGTGATTCTTCCTATCATCTTGAGCATGATATTTTAAAAGAATATGTATAGTACGCAGACGACGCAGTGTTAATCGAACATGGTTTTACTTCATGTCTTTGACCGTAGTTTTAAATAATGAAGAATCTTGAAGTATTTCAAAAGAATTAAGAATCGCTTTTGAAAGAAGAGTAATACTTGGTTTTAAAGCTTAAGAGTTATACTAGCTTTACGGGAAGTTAGGTATAACGACTTAAGAGTGATAAAAGGAACGTTTACTTAATTGTTTTATGAAAGCCTTGTATGGATTTCTAAATGAGAATAAGTATCAAACAAACCACATCGCTTAATAAAGGGAAATGTATTGACTAATAAAGTATTATTAAAACCAAGAGAAACCTCCATCCGCATGTAAGCTAAGATTAGACAAAATGATATTACATTTCCTGATCACGGTCGCTTAATAAGATTGATTATGAACAAGAATAACTTACTCACATATAAGGCATATGTTGCTCAAATTGTTTTAAAAGAGAATTACGTTATTAAATGATTAAGACTATGAACTACGAAATCTTTCGAAAATAAGAGACGTGAATATTTTGAAATTAGGCAAATTTGAACTTTGGAAAAGAATGTTGTAACTTGATTTTAAAAGGAGAAGTGCTTTGGTTTAAAAAGGAAAGTATGGAAGTTGTTTTGGTTTACTTAAAAATGTTAGTCACTCTATTTTTATAATACGGTATCGTGACCTTTGTAAAAGAAATGGATCCTTTAAAAGAATTTAACGCACGAGTACTGGTTAAAAACCCGACTTTGGCATAAAACGAAAGTACTGAGTCGTGTGTAACTTGCCTATGTTTGCGCTGATAGCATTGTCGCGTTAGTATTGTATTTCTATACCACCGCCTCTCAATGGAGGGCCTGATTTGTTATGATATTACTCGACGCATCGCAGCGACGAGAATTCCACCGCCACGCCCCGCTGATAGTGTTATTCCACGGACTAGCTCTCCGAGGTTTTTACCGATTCGCCTTGGTATCCGTGGTTGGCTTTCATTTGCCCCGCCTCGTGGCTGATTCGCCTTGGTACTGTAGTTAGCCTTCGACTTGCCGCTCGCTTTAGTGGCAAAGTCTCGTGATACTACGCCGTATCCGTAGTTAGCCCTCAGATTTGCCGGCCACCACGTGACACGACCTTGGTATCCGTAGTTGGCTTCGATTGCCCCGTGACGCCTTCGTGGCGAGTCTCGATACTACTTGGTATCCGTAGTTAGCCTCGTGATTGCCCCGCCACCACGCGACACTACCGTATCCGTAGTGGCCGTGACTTGCCGTGACGCTCCGGGTTTGATTGTATAGTATTGTTAGTACGGCTGGTATCCGTAGTTGGCTTCGCATTTGCCCGCATTGATGATGCGCTTTGGTATTCGGTAGTTAGCCTTCGATTTGCCCGCATTTCGCTTTACGACTCGTGCAGACTTCGTGTTCATGGTACTCTTCGTGTTATTATATCATAGATCGCCAGCGGCGAAAGGTATTCCACGCATGATTGATGCTGAGGCGCGAGACCCATAGTTATATTTGAGTGATGCCTTTGAGGCGTGAGTCCGACTTACATGATCGCTATTTATTATGGATCAGAATTTGCTATCATACATGCCTCCCGCTTATATAGACTACTATGATTTCATTTACGATTTTCAATTTCACATACTTGGTACATGTTGTACGACTCCTTCGGGGCCGCTCATGCCGCAGTAGAGGTACACCACCGCCGATCCTCATAGATCACAGCTCAACAGATTGGAAGCCCGCTTCTCCGAGGCTTATCTTTCGTATAGTCCGCCATCGTAGGTACTTGTACATTCGTGTATGGCGCGCCCCGTCCGCCATGTTGTATAAAAACTCTGAGGTCCGTAGTAATCGCATGGGCGTGGTTTGTGCGATGTAATCGCTCCAGCTTTAGTATATACGCAAAGCGTAACCTATTGTCAGCTCTGCTTTTATTCATATCTCTTGCTTAATGTTTAAAGTTTTTATTTCCGATTTTCTCTCGATGTTGTATCACTAGGTGCCCGGTAAGGCACCACCACGCCGTGGATCGGTCGTGACACAAAGTGGGCCCCACAAAACCCACAATTTCCCCCGTGGGCCCCACGTGACCATTTCCAAAATAAAATCTCATAATTCTAATATAATCCAAGAAGACCAAATACCAAACTGGGAATCCAATTCCCATCAACGAACCTTTTTCCTTCACAAAACCCTAAACTTTTCCGAAAAATCACATCTTTCTTTCTTTCCAATATTACCGCCGATTCTCGCACGCACGCCCTCACATACATACCGAACTACGGTATAACACTAGCGCATCTAGCAGAGCCGTATGACGCATATCGAGGTCATTACGAGTACGCTAGTTGGTCTCTCGTTATACCAACGCGGTCTATGAGAGATCGATTCGCATCGCTTCCTGCAAGCCTGCTATCGAGCTGACAGGAGAGAAGTGGTGGTAACCAAAGGAATTATCCTTCCTTCTTTGACATCGATGATTTTAATAAGTCCGTGACTTGTTCACGCGAGGTAAATTGACGCAGAAAGTAAGTAATAATTGAATTTGAAGGAATTTATGTTAAGGCCCTCGAGGTACTTCGAGTTGGTCAGCGCGCTGTGGCTACGACCTTCCTGATAATTTCAGAAAACGTGCAAGGCAAGAATAAAATAAGTACGAGTGCCGCGGAAAGTCGAGGCATCTTTGGTAGGTTTTAAAATCTATGTGACTTTAAGGCGCGCGTGATGATTAGATATTTATCGACCGTAAGAGACCTCGTGATTAGTGTCATGACTCCAAGGAAAGTTTATTTGATGGAGATAAGTTCTCTCCGCCACATAAGGACAGTTTTACATATTATGGGGTTATGTGTACCCATGTTGTTAGACGAAGGATAGGAGACTGATAAGGTCTTCAGTATCGTCATGCCATAGGTTACAGATTTAGATAATCATGGGAAAAGTATCAGGTCGAGGTAATTAAGAATGACGATTTAAATAGTCGGCGGAAGTGTCGTAAGGAAAATGCAGTAGTACGATATATGAAACCGCATGATTATGAATCAAGATAGAAATACTTTTGCTAATAATAAGCATAAGGTAAGGTTATGACGTAATGATAAAAGAGAATACGACTATGGTTATGTAAGTTGCACGAGATATGATTACCCCGCACTAGTGTAAGACCATTAGTAAATAATGGGCGTGAAGAACACCTCGAGGAAAGGTGGTAGCATCTGATCGACGAGAAAGATTGTAAGAAAATACGGAGGTAAGGGACCCTGTGCCATTTGAAATAACTTATAAAGGAAAGCGAGTGGACACTGAACGATAAGATATCTTGACAAGTTATTCGAATAGGTAATACAAGAAATCGAGGTTGAATACTGACTATAAGCTCTACGAGCTGGGAGAAAATAATCGGGTTACTACTTGACGAAATCAAGGAAACCTCCGGCCCTAAATTGTATTTGACCGGAAGTTTTAGCCACGAGGCAAGCAAAAAAATCAAATCTAAGTTAGTGACCAAGTTTGGTTGCAGCAGAGAAAGGGAAACAGGAACCACAATTGAGATTAAGGAGACCCGAATATTTCGCAAGAATGAGAAAGGTTTCAGCTATCGAAGATAAGTCGACTCGACTACGCTCTAACTCCTCCCGAAAGACTAGAGGTTAGGTTATTATGATAACACGCTGGTGTCAATAGGTTGTAGCCGACGCAACCCGATAAGGATAGAACCTATGTTTTCCTGTGAGTTGCGAAGCATGAAAGGAAATTACGCCACTCACGATTTAGAGTCGTGCGCTAAATCATGCCTTGAAGATTCGGGGCATGACGATATATAGACTTCATGTGGATATTTGTGCAGACTCACAAAAGCCTCCTGATATCCGCAGATCGAGGCGAGAATTTGCATGGCGCCGATGGTGGTTAGAGTTATTCAAGGATTGTGATATCGATATCCTATACCATCCGGGGAAAGCCAAGACAGTTACAGGTACTCTTAGGTGTGGATCTATGGGTAGTCTGTCAGATGGGCAGCCAGATAGACAGGACGTGGTCCGTGAGATTCTTCAGCTACCAAGCCGAGGGGATAGATTATTTGTTTACAAGGTTAATAAAGTTTAGATCCGAGAGGTTGCCGAGTTTTCCGTCATTGATGAGGTAAAAAGGCGACAGTATGAGGATCCAGTTATGATACGGCTCTCCGAGAATAGAAGAGTCTGTTTGAGTAGCATCGGATGGAGTGCTGTGATATGAGGATAGATCGTGTGTACCCGGTGCTGCAGGACTTGTCAACAGGTTTTAAGTGAGGCACGCAGTGCTTATTGCTCTAATTGTTCGGGGTCGACTAAGTTGTGTCGTGACCTCAGATGTATGTATTGCAAGATGGCCCAAGAGGACGTAGCGCAGTTGTTGCATAATGTCCGAATTAGTAACAGTCAAGGTTGAGCACCGTAAGCCAATGGCTATTACAAACGATTTAGATCCCGACTTCGCTTTGGGAGGTAATTAAATGGATCTTGTTGCGTGGCGCTGCATCAGAGGAAGCGCGACCGGGGTCATGGTAATAAAGTCGACGAAACCAGCCGTGTTCTTTCTGCTAGGACCACTTGCTCTACCGAGGTTCATGCTAGCTTTTATAGCAGGAGATTGTGAGACTACACGGGTTCCTACGCTTATGACGTCGCATGACGAGCTCGACATGCATAACTTCGAGGTTTTTCGTATGGTTTTAGGGACACAGCGTAGTCTCAATGTTGCATTACACCTCGCATCGACGACCGGGCAGAGCGCATCATCCGTGCACTCAAGATAGGTCATGCGCCGTGTTCTTGATTTCAAAATAGCGGAGGGTTAATTGCCTCTTGTTGAGTTACGACGATAATGTATATCCTTCCAGATTCGGATGGCCCCGTATGAGGCCTTGTATGTAAGAAAGTGTAGATCGCCATGGATGGTTCAACATAGGCAAGGTTCGCTTATTTGGTCCGCATTTGATTCACGGCCGTGGATAAGGCGGCTTATCCGAAAGATTATTAGTAAGCTTAGAGTCATCGTAAGCTTTATGCAGATAACCGACGCTGACATACTGGGTTCAAATTTTGACATTTTAGTACGAGTATCATATGTGGCCTCGTGGTATTATTGGTATGTAGGTTGTAAAGAAGATTATGTCGCTATTTTTAAGTTTGACTTCAAAAGAACATTCGGGACGAATGTTTCTAAGGGAAGAATGTTACACCCCTGAAATTCCAAGATATGTTTATAAGAACGCACGTAAGAACTAAAAATGTTAAGATTCGAGACGAGTAAAAATTTATCTAATTATGAAATTGTTTGAACGAGATTGTCACGAATTCGCCTCCGCCCGCGATCGTGCCTTACCCGCACCCTAGTGATACAACATCGAGAAAATCAATGAAATAAAATCAAAGACATGAAACAATAGATTAACATAAGAACATGCTAACCAAAACTTACCTTTCTCAGATATAAATTAAAAACTTGAACAGCTTAAATCCTTTTACAAACCTTGCCCACAACAAGATTACATGCACTCTAAGAGTTTTTATACCACTATGACGGGACAGGGCCCCGCCATACCCCCTGAATGTACAAAAGTCTACAACCTCAAGGAACCGTACCAAAAGACAAAGCCTCCGGAGAAGTGGAGCTTTCCAAGAGTCAACAAAGGATCCTAAGAGTGCGGATCGCCAGTTACGCGGCCTCAACTCGCGCAGATTTAACGCAGCCCCGGCGAGGTCAAGACAACAGTACCAAGTATGTGAAATCAAAATACCGTGATGAAATCATAATAGTCTATATAAAGCAGAGACACGATGATAGCCAAACTACAAGATACACATATACACAAATATGTCAAGTCGTGACTCACGCCAGAAGTCATCACTCAAATATAACCCGAATTTAACTCGCACAACTACCGCATGCCCCGACATCTTACTCGTATAAGCATGGCCATGGAACCATCCTAACGGACGATACCCGCGACCATCCATCGGTCAAGATGTCCAAAGAAATTAACAAGATAACACTCCTAGTGGAAGATACCCGGCCACCCATCGTGTCAAGATGTCCAAAGGAAATAACAAAATAACAATCATAATGGAAGATACTCGCGCCACCCAACGTGTCAAGATGTCCAAAGCAAATAACAAGATAACACTCCTAACGGAAGCATACCCGGCCACCCATCGTGTCGTGATGTCCAAAGCGAGATAACAAGATAACAATCATAATGGAAGCATACTCGGCCACCCAACGTGCAGATGTCCAAAGCAAATAACAAGATAACACTCCTAACGGAAGCATACCCGCGGCCACCCATCGCTTCAAAGATGTCCAAATGAGATAACAAGATAACAATCATAATGGAAGCATACTCGGGCCACCCAACGTGTCAAGATGTCCAAAGCAAATAACAAGATAACACTCCTAACGGAAGCATACCCGGCCACCCACCGTGTTAGTATGTCCAAAGGAGATAACAAGATAACAATCAGAATGGAAGCATACTCGCCACCCAACGTGTCAAGATGTCCATCAATCAACTGTATAGCCGCCTCCATCGAGAGACGCCAGAGTACGTAAATACAACACTTGCACAACAAAGGCTATCACCACAAGCATAGTAAGTTCAACATACTTTTAGACATTCCTTTATGACCACAACCGGTTTTAACCCCAAGGTACTACGTAATTAAATTCTTTCAACAGCATCCAATTCTTTTATAAAGGTCACACGACACCCGTAGTATCAAAATAGAGTAACTATCTTTTAAGTAAACCAAAAATCAATTTCCATACCTTCTTTTTAAACCAATTTATACTTCAATTCCTCAAGTCTCATTTCCTTTAGAAATCAAGTTCCTTACTTTGGAATTTTTAAGAAAATCAAAACTTGTTTTTAATGACCTTATTAAAGCAGCCATGATCTAGGAAATGTAATACAATTTTGTCTTATCTTAGCTTCTATGCAGATGGAGGTTTCTACTTGTTTTAATATAATTAATTGTCATTACTTTTTCCTTTATTAACGCTGCAATGGTTTGTTCGATACTTATTCCCATTTCCGAAATCAATGTGAAATTATCCTTTTAAAGACCAAGTACCCATTACTTACGAATGCGGTTTCACAACTTTTTAACACAATTCAAGTTCTTAGCATTACAACACGTCGAATATAAGTCAAGTCTCTTATCTTTTTAAACCAAATCCCATGACGGGGAACGATCAAGTCTCACATCTTTTTAAAACATCTGTCAAGTTACCATCTTAAAACCAATGATAAAACCATTTCTTCATTTTCATAAATTCGTTATAACTAACTTCCCATAAAGCTAGTATAACACTTAAAACTTTTTATGAAAACCAAGTATTGCTTCCAAAATGATTCATAACTCCTTTTGAAATATTCAAGATTCTTATTAATTAGAACTCAAGTCCAAAGACATCAAAGTAAAGGCCAATTTAGTTTAACACACGTACTTCTACCATACTATATATATTTCACAAATATCATGCTCAAAGAGATAGGAAGAGGTTCACATACCTCGCGACGATTATCGACAATTAGCAAAACGCTCCAAAGTACTATAACCTTGCTAGCCCTTTTCCACCCTTCAAGTAGAATACGCTACTCGTAGTACTTCCACCTATAATGGCCATGAAACGTCTATTAACCTCTAGATCTCTTCGTAGGATATTTCTAAGAACAAAGTTCCATATCCTACGGAAAATTCGCAAAGACTCTCCCGTTTCTACTCAATTTTGCACCTTTTTCAAGGCCCGATAACCGTAATTAACATACTATAATTAAGGTGCAATAATACCGAAATTTAAAGAAGGGGATCACACACCCAAACGTAACGCGATTAACAATCTCTCCTTAATAACAACAATAATTAAAGAAGGGGATAACACGCCCAAACGGAACACGATTAACAATCTCTCCTTCATAACAACAATAATTAAAGAAGGGGATAACACGCCCAAACGGAACGCGATTAACAATCTCTCCTTCATAACAACAATAATTAAAGAAGGGGATAACACGCCCAAACGGAACGCGATTAACAATCTCTCCTTCATAACAACAATAATTAAAGAATGGGATAACACGCCCAAACGGAACGCGATTAACAATCTCTCCTTCATAACAACAATAATGTAAATACGGTCCAAAGTAAATACAGTCAAAAGTAAATACGGTCCAAAGTAGATACGGTCCAAAGTAGATACGGTCCAAAGTAGATACGGTCCTTAAGTTGGGGTCCTTGGCCAACTTTTACAATTTTACTTATCCAATTACTTCATTAGTCCTTCAACTTATATTCCAATCTTTATATAAGTTATAGTTCCTTTGTTGTTAACTTCTTAGTCAAGTAATGGATATATTTTTACCATTTTAATGGCTAAATGCCAATTCTTCTTTTAACATCTTAACAAGATCCAAATCTTTCCTTATTATATCATACAGTACATAATATACTTCCAATATATGTATAATATCCATATATACATAATAATCAACTTCACAAAGAGGTTAAGGTTCATTACCTCAAAATAGCCCAAAAAACGTGACTGTCCAGATTTTTAGCCACTGCTTCGTCAGCTGAACTTGTAACGTCGATAACTCTCTACTCCAGTGTCTTATCGACGAGCGGTTTGTTGCGTTGGAAACTAGACTCGACGAAATTCATTTTAGGCTTTTGAAACACCCAAAAACTACTAATATGATAGGAGATATTCCCTTCCAATTTTGACTAAAAATCTGCCCAAACAGTCCCAAAATCTGCCCACTCTCGCCAAGGGGGTTGAGGCTAGGGGTGTGAAATCTTGTCTAACTCTTGGTTAAAAATCTTCCTAATACATTAAGGAAGAACACTTATAAGTTTAAGAATGTTTGGACAACATTTGCTCAAGAAATAAAAGGGGGTTGGATGAGAGCACTAGGGAGGGAGAGGAAAATATTTTCAAGTCTTGAAATATTCTAAGTGTGGAAGATTTTCATCAACTAAAGGGGTTTATATAGTACAACCAAGGGTTAGGATTGAAACATGTGTAAGGTAGAGATTTAGGATGTAGGTTCCTTTGTACATTTTTCCCACAAATGTCATGCAAGACCATGCAAGACTTTGACCATTTGACTTGCCCACTAATGGCACCAAAATCGTCCAACATGGCTCTTGGGTGATACGTGTCGCCCTCCAATTGGTCCAGAATATTAATCTCTCAGAAAAATTCCATAAATTGAAAACGTAAAAATTTCCTTCACAAGGTTCGGAATATTTTCCGTCGAAAAACAATTCTTTCATTCTTACCCTAATTAGGGCTTATACATTCGTACGTACGTCCTCACATACATACTCCGAAACTACGGGGTATAACAGAGATATTGCGATGAATGGGAGGGCGACACGTGTCACCCCCTTAGTGGTCTTGGGAGAAAATGGCATGGGTAAGATGGTCATTTGACCATTAGAGAGATGACCAAGTCTTGCAAAGACTTAAACTTGACATTGTTGACTAAAGTCCAAGGGCCACTTGGGCAAAATCCATGTGAAACTCATCCAAGCCATCCATATGTACTAATCTAGACCCTCTATTATGTTATATATGTACACTAGTAGAGTAAGACTTTGTCATTCTCAACACTTAGAAAAAAATTGAAGAAATTTTTGAAGAAGCACTTAGTGCTCTCGGCTTTGAGGGTTTTCACAGAAGAAAATTTTGCAATTTGTGTCCATAATTCCCAATACTTTAAACCAAGGTACCTAAGGGTATTGTAAGTGTATCTCAGTAGAAAGATCCTTAAAAGTGGTGTTTTCGTATTAGTCGCAAGGCTAAAACCTGGGAGTTATTCAACTTTGAAGTCGAACTTGAAGAGGAGTTCTTCATGCTTTTAAGGGTTGCTTGGAGGGTTTGGAACGCCGAAAGGAGGAGCTAAAGTTGCTAAGGATCGACTTGTAATCTTGGATCATATTTGGGCTAATGAGGTATAATCTTCGCCTTACGCTTGTAATCAAGATTCCATGTTATTATAAGTTAGAAATGATCATGATATGTATTATGAAGATTGATGTTGTTATGGAAATTTGAAGCTCAAATCCGAAATGACATGCTGAGTCATTTGAAATTGAATTACAATTTGGTCGATAATTAGAATCGCCACATGTTTACCTACTGAGGATTGTAGTAGTTATAATCAATCGTGGCTAGATAACATGTTATATTAAACCACTTGGATTGAAAGGGGTTTGGAAACGAATTTGTATTGTTATCCCTATTTTGCCGAATGGACATTATATGTTGGACTAGTTTGATATTTATTGTGGGGCGGAATTCTACATGTCTTGGTTAAGCGTGTAATCCCCAATTGTTAACTACTTGTCGAGCCTTAAACGCGGCGTGTTTGGTTATTTAATTCGCCTTGAAAAAGGTGGCAAAGTATGTAGAAACAAAGGAAGTAAGGTCCGATTTTCCGTAGAATTTAGTGACTTTGCACTTGGAATATTCTACGCTTGAAGTAAGAAGTTAATAGACGCATTTATGGTCATTATAGGTTGACATACTATGTACGGCATTGACTTGGCAAGTGGATTGAGCCGAAGAGGTATGTGGAACTTTCTTATCTCTTGAGCATGAATAAGTTGTAATTGTATAGTACGGTAGACGTACGAGGTTTTGACAATCTAGTCCATTTTATATCCTTGGTTTATTTTAAGAATGTTCAAGTTGGTTGAGTTAGGAAATTAACTCACTTGTTTTAAAAAATAATAAGGATATCTTGGTTTTTAAAAGTTAAGAGACTTTAAGTATTTCGAAAGTATATGATAAATTTTTTGTTTGGAAAGTTTATGTTACATCCCGTAAGTCCGGGACATGTATAAGAGAATGTACGTAAGGAATCAAGACTTGGAAATTGGTACGAAAGGAAGAATTGTTTTTCCGGCAGAAAATCTTCCGAACGTCGGAAAGGAGAAATGTTCGTTGTTGAGAATTGGATTCTCAAAATGCATTATTTGAAGAGTATGGAACTTATTAACATTATGGAAAATTATTTTTACGGATTTGGTCATGTGGGGCCCACCCGAGGAATTTTACATTTTTGTGGGGCCCACGAGGGTTACGAAATTTTATGGACGAATGTGAGGGCGACACGTGGTACTCCCACATATGGTGTTGGACGAAAATTAGTAAGGATTGGATGGTCATTTACCATGGTGGAAGATAAGTCTTGCAAGCTTGATTTTGTTGACTTGTCAACTTGTCCACATGGGCTTGATCCTAGTGAAACTCATCTTAGCCATCCATTTGTTTAATTCTGCACTTCCAACGTGTTATAAATACATACTAGTAGCAAGACAAGGTCTTCAAGACTTAGAAAATTTCACAACACTTTGTGCTAGCATGTGCTCTCCTGCCTGAGCATCCCCACACAAAAAACTTTGCAATTTTGATCCATTAGCCTCAAGCCTTTAACCCAATGTCCCTAAGGGTATTGTAAGGATATCTCAATAGAAAGATTTCGGAAAAAACACGTTTTCGTATTAGTCGCAAGGCGGAAACATAAGGAGTTCTTCAACTTTGGAGTTGGAACTTGAAGATGGGTTCTTCATAGGCTTCTAAGGAGTGCTTAGAGCGGATTGTAACATAAGGAAAGGATCTAAGAATTGCTAAGGCGCGACTTTGAATCTTGGAAATTTTAAGGGCTTATAAAGGTATAATCTTGTCGTTTTAGTAATTGAGATTACTTGTTGTTGTAGCTATGGTTATTAGCAAGCATGAGATATATTGTACGGTTGATAAGTATATCGCTATTGAACCCTAATCCAAAACTAGCATGTTTAGCCTTAAGATTGCAATTCAAGTCGATTATTAGTTTAAGTCGATGTTGTATAAAGAAGGAAATTGTAGTTGTCAAGCTGCTATGACTATATAACACGTTAGACCAGAGCTTGGAATTGGAAAAGGATCGATAAGACTTTGAATTGTGGTTTGTCGCCGAGAATGGCTAGCGGTTATACCCCGTAGTTTCGTGGTATGTATGCGAGACGCACGCATTTAGGTTACGACATTGAAATTGGAAAGCGAAGAACGAGGCGATTTTTCCACTAAAAGTTTCCGCTTTTAAGGAAAAAGGTTCGTTAACGGGAATTGATTCCATTTGGTATTCGACTTCTTGGAATATTAGAGAATTATGGAATTTTATTTTCGAAAATGGTCACGCTGGGCCCACTGAGAAATTTACGGTTTTGTGGGGCCCACTTTGTTTTCGAGATTTTGGCCATTGTGGATATTTTCGGAAGATGAAATATTTTGGACGTGTAGGAGGGCGACACGTGTCACCCCCCTAGTTGGTAGGATATTTGTACACAACACCCGTTTAGAGTCGCTGACTAAACGCTTTACACAACTCGCGTAGATAAATTCCGCTATGTCATTTCTTATTTTTATGATTTTTCCGAGAGACGAAACATTTTGATCAACGGAGGCGACACTTGTCACCCTCCAATCGATGGACTTGACACTACAATAGGCCGATCGGGTTGGCTTATTTTGTCTTGGAGTTGGTAGGATATTTTGTGTGCAAGTCACAATGACACTTGCCTAAATCCTCACCCTACACTTGCCTTGCACTTGGCATAATCTTCGCCATTGGTCCATCCCTTGACCTATAAATACCCCTTGTCAAGAGTTATTTCATCCTAAATCGAGCAATCTTTCTAAGTCTCAAATCCCTCCCTCTCCCTCTTGTTGTTTTCATCCAAACACACCCCTCCCCTTTGAGAAGCCCTCGCCGAGAGCAACCCCTCTAAAGCTAGCCTAGCCAAACACTACCCCCTGGTAGAAAAGTTGCCTTCAGTATTGTTATAATGCCCAAATTACCCTAGCCCTAATCCCTTAGTCCTTAGTAGAAGTTGTAAGAACTTCTAAGGTTTTCGAGCCACTGAGCGCACAACTTAGAGCTAAACCTTGCTCAGCGACTTTTATCTAGGATATTATTGGGCTTACCGAGGTAAATAACCTTATCCTCCTTTTGTAATTAGAATATACATACTGTAGAAGTATAGGAATAAGTATAATACTTAGAAGGATATTAAATAATAGAATTGAACTTGTTATACCCCGTATTTCCAGAGTATGTACGTAAGGACGTACGTAGAAAATTTGAACTTGAGAATAGGCTTGGCCGATTTACTTTTGTGCACAACACCCGTTTAGAGTCGCTTTTCGACTAAACGCTTCCACATTTTCGTAGGGAATTTCCGCTATGTCATTTTTAATTTTTACGGATTTTTCCGAGAGACGAACGTGGTTAACAAGAGGGCGCCACTTGGCACCCTCTCATCATGACGGAACGGGCTAAATGAGGGTGGACGAATTGGCCTCATGGTCGGGCGGAGTTGGTAGATATTTTTGCGTGTTAGTTGGTCAAGGACACTGCGGATCTTCGCCCTACACTTGCCTTGCACTTGGCAAGATCTCGCCATTGGTCGCCTTCACTGACCTATAAATACCCCTCTCCCTTTGATGAATTCTTCATCCTTTCCACAAATCTTCTAAGTGTTAAAATCCCTCCCTCTCCTCTTGTCGACTCTCGCCCAAGAGCCCCTCTCCCCTTTGAAAGGCCCCTCGCCGAGAGCCCTCTCCTCCTCAGAAGCGTGGGTACCCCCAGCCTAGTTGTCTCGTGATAATACACCCTCTTGGTAGAAATACTCTCAAAAGTATTGTTATAATGCCCAAATTACCTTAGCCGTATACCTTGTAGTATTCTAAGGTCATACCTATATGAAAAGCCCAGCTTATACTATTATACTTCCCGTCATCACAAAACCGAAACCCTAGGAAAATTTCCATAGTCCGTTGAGTATTGTGTGTTGGTTAGAACTTCTGGGTGGTTTAGAGCGGGCCGAGCGCCTGAGTCGAGCTAAACGATTGCCCAGATCGACATTTTAACTTGATAATTATGGGCTTATCGAGGTAAATATCTTGTCCTCTATTGTAATTGGAAATTACATGATTGTTAGACTATATAGTTGAAGATACTATATATAGAATCAACGCTGTTGCAATGTCTTTGGACTTAAGCCCAATAATAAGAAACCTTTTCAAAGAAGAGCATCGAATCGCTTACATAGGATCAGACAAAGAGACCTCGTGTAGCTTTTCGTGAAGTAGAATCGTGCACGCCCGTTAGATTTATGAACCCCTCGCTGGCTTGATAGCCGCCGATAGAGAGGAGATTTACGCTGCATGGGGAGGTGCCGAATTTTCTCGTAGAATGTTCTACGGCGGATCTAAATGTTAATAAGCGCCTGTGGCCTTATAGTCAAGACCACGTGGCGCGATCCATCGCAAGGAGTAGCCGACGGTCAAGTACTTGAGCGCTTTGCTATTAGTCGATACTGGCCGCGAGGTATGTGAACCTCTTCCTATCTCTTCTAGCATGATACGTGTGAACTATGTAGTACGGAGACGCATACGTGCTAAATGTATTTGATTGGTTTAAAACATAAAGTGTTATAACGCTTTACGGAAGTCAAGTTATAACAACTTTACGTTGGTAAGAAAATACTGTGGTTTTTAAAGCGGTAACCGATTTGAACTATAATCGCTTGTTATGTGTTAATAAAGAACTTGAAGTAATACTTGGTTTTTGAAAACTTAAGAGTTATACTAGCTTTATGGGAAGTTAGGTATAACCGCTTAAGAATGTTTTACCGATTTCGAAATCGTAACGTATCGACAAACCATCGCAAATAATTAAAAGGAAATGTTTTGACTAATTAAGTATTATTAAAACCAGAGAAACTTCCATCCGCATGTGGCTAAGATGAGACAAAATGATATTTCCTAGATCATGGTCATTGAATAAGATTGTTATAAACAAGAATATCCTACTCACATATAAGGCTTATGTTTCGATTGTTTAAAGGAGAATTACATTCTTAAATGAATAAGACTACGAACTACTAAACCTTTCTAAAATAAGAACCGTGAACATCGAAATTAGGCAAACTTGAACATTCGAAATTAGGCAAACTCAACAAAGGAAAAGAACGTTGCTACTTGATTTTACAAAGAGAAGTAATTGATTTACTTTAAAAAGATAGTCACTCTATTTTTTATACTACGTATTGTGTGACATCAGAAAGTAACGATCTTTTAAAGAGTTAATGATGAAGTACTTTGGGGATAAAACCCGAACTTGTTGGCATATAGTAGAAAGTACCTCGCGTGTATAACTTGATTGTGCTGGTTTGTGATAGCCTTGTAATACTTTCTTGTTGATTGATAAGTAAACATGCTAGGATGCTACGCGTGTTAGTATCTTGTGATGTTCAGGTAAAGGGGTTTTTCCTTTGTTGTGCTTATGTTGTTTAACGATAAGTCGTTATGTTAGTATTTTACATCACTCATCTCGAGATGATTCCGGTTGTCGCCTCCGACGCGGTAGACTCAAAGCGTCGATGGACCTATGATTCGAGAATACCTCACGCAGTCCTGTGGCCTACGCGAGCTACGAGTTCCGTGTTAGCGCGGCCCTTACGGGCACGCGTCCATGTGGCTACGCGATCGCGTCCAGTCGACGCCGGAGTAGCTACCCTCGACGCGGGAATACCTCACGCGCCGACGAGATTGGCCTACGCGAGTCATGGAAGTTCCAGGCTTGACGCGCACATTAGATATCGCGCAAGTGGCCTTTGATCACGCGACGGCCAGACAGATCTTATGATACGCTTCATGACCTTGTTGGTACCGCTGGCGTTAGTAGCTCGCCATGCCTTCGCATTTACCCCGCACGGTGTTATTATGGCACGTGGGACCCGTGTTCATGCAGTGTTCCTCGTGCTTTATATCATAAACCGCCACAGCGGAAGGTATTCCACGCATGATTGATGTCATGGGCGCGAGACCCATTATTATATTTGAGTAACGACTTTGAGGGCGCGAGTCCCCGACTTGATATGATCGCTGTTTATCAGGAATCGTAGTTTTGTTATCATACATGTCTCCCGCTTATATAGACTACTATGATTCCATTTACGTGATTTTCGCCACATACTTGGTATTGCATCGACTTCTTCGGCCGCTCATGCCGCAGTCGAGGTACACCGCCATCGATCCTAGCTTTCGTGGTCACAGCTCAGATGGAAGCCCCGCTTCTCCGAGGCTTATCAATGTATAGTCCTCGTCAGAATAGGTGTTTACATTCGTGGCTCAAGGGCCCGCCCCGCCATTGCCGATCTTTCTGAGGTCCGTAGATCACAGGCGTGGTTTGTAAAGAAAGGATTAAACTGCTCATTTTGAAAGAGTTGTTATTATTATTTACGCCGGCGGCAAGTTTTCTAATGATAATTGTTGTACGCTTGTTATTTCATGTTGTTGTGTTATGTTCCGATTTCTCCGATGTTGTATCACTAGGTGCCCGGTAGGCACTACCACGCCCGTTCGGTCGTGACAAAAGTGGTATCGTAGCGCTAATCTCTGGAAAGGTCTACTGCATCGTATCCAGAAGTCTTGATTATCGCCGTGTTGTGCACCACATCAATAATCGTGAGGCTATGTGGTATTTAGATTGGTTTCTATTCTTCTCACTCGAGATCGCGCCTTAGAGCCGTGTTGTAAGTCGACCTCCGACGAAATTATTTCTTATCGCTATGCCTCCGCGCAGGCAAACCCGCCCAGAGGGCAAGGCGCCAGGAGCCGCGAGTAGAGTTCGTAAGGTTACGAGGGCATGTGCCCAATCATCACCCGAGTTAGGTGCTTCATTCGGGAGTTCTCGCGACGCCACTAGCCCCAGCAGAGTTTTAGCACGGCGGCAGCCTCATCGCGCCACGATGTTTGGGACCTTCGCCCACGACCAGAACAGAGAATATGGATTGCAAAGAGGCGACCTCGCATTAGCTATGGATTTAACTACCAGAGAGTATACCGACGCATCGCGAAGTCTTGACGAATATCAACGGCAGGTTGCGAGAGTAGTTCTTCGCTTAGTTCGAGCATGGCCTGTAATGAGCTTAGACACAGCAGGCCGAGAAACGTAGAGATCGACGGTTTAACCAAGGACAGCAGAAGAGGGCCAGAACAACAAGGTCCTTTGGTAACTTTCGAGGCGAGTCACCTCACCAGCAGATTTGATTATGCACATCCACAACGCAGAGTGGTCTTTCACGATTTCGTGACGCTCGGTACGCAGGAGTCGTTAGAACCTGTGGCTTCCGCTCATTAGCTTGCGCACGCCATCCCGGAATGTCGCTTTAGTCGTACTTATCGCATGACCGCCGTGGTCCGATGTCGAAAGAGTGTCCCGGTAGAGGACTTAGCCTTCGTGATCGCGTGGTAGTTCGCCACCTTCCTTAGCTACGCGCTCACGGGCGTTTGATTAGAACGACTAGGAGCGAAGCAGATTCGTGCATATCCTTAACCCTCTAAAGTTCAAGATGTGTGATAAGACGGGTATATCATGTGCTATGTTTTGATAGCAAGGTGTTAATATTTGTGATTAGAAATCATGGTTAGTAACCGGAAGATCGGGGATAGAGAAAGTGCGAGCCTTAGAGTTTTATACGTAGAAACCTTGCAGGTGCGCCGCCTCGAGTAAAGGTGTAGTGTTATGTTTGATCTCATCGGAGTGCATAGTGCACGCGAGCTATGTTTGTGGATAAGTCCCCGAGTAGCGTGA
Organism: Przewalskia tangutica; assembly: GCA_029844215.1. Lineage (NCBI taxonomy): Eukaryota > Viridiplantae > Streptophyta > Magnoliopsida > Solanales > Solanaceae > Przewalskia > Przewalskia tangutica. The sequence goes on from JAQGDG010000273.1 coordinate 59,656, forward strand.
TTTGAAAAAGGTAGTCGAGCTAGAAGACCGCCAGGTTTTCAAACGTGATTAGTGAGATTGTTCCGATCGAGCTAGTATCAAGCGCGCCGCCGGTTGAGCCACGCCGCGTCAACCCGCCGTAGGTTCAGCGCGGGTCGCCGCGTGGTCCCGCCTTGTGTTAGGGTCGCAGGGTGTTAGCCCAAGTTTAGTTAACCAAAGATACGAGTTCGTGGACGCGCTCGACCTGGTCGGGCCGGCGAGGTCACCGCCTTGTCTTCTAGCAAAGACGCTTACTCGCAGTTGTTGATTTTATCGTAAAGGTTGTAAGGTCGCACGGTGCCTACCTTCACCTTATGACGCATGCTGAGCCTGGTACTACTGTTTTGTTTCGAAAGTTTTACTGTGCAAGGTTAAGAACTCAGCGAGTCTCAGACCGCATTCGCCTCGCCGTTGTTGGATTTCAGGTAGTTGTGGGATTGTTGTCTCTCGGAGAGGGAAATGTTTTAACTACCATTTCGTTGTTCTGATGTCGCCTTACGGCCTTGTGGCGGAAGTGTAAGTTTCCGCCGATTGGTCTGATGTTGGCAAGATTCGCATACTGTTCAGCTTGTTCCAAAGCAGATCCGTGGTTAGTGAAGCTTGTCTAGAAGAAGTTCTCGCACTTGAGGAAATCGTGACGATAATCTACGACGACGCCAGAGTTCAGCCGACGGCCGGTCTTCAAGCGTACCACCCCGTCATGTGACGAGTTTTGGAAACAGAGGAACTTAGCCCGAGTTATTTTGGGCCCTTTGAGTTCATGTGAAGAATAGGCCAAAGGTTTATATGTTAGCTTTGCCGTCCGACTTAGAGGCAGATGTCCTGGCCTTTCAGATTGTTATGTTCGGAAAGTATCGAGATCCATCCAGAGTGTTCCCGCTAATGATGACCTTAGAGATAGTAACCCCGAAGTTTAAATCAAGCAGATTAAGAGTTCGTGTACGACACCAGAGTGATCGACGCATCCGCACCATTTGTCGGGTCGCCGAGAAGGTTTACGCCGCAAAGTGACAAAAGTGGTATCACGTGGTAAGAATTCGAGGTAATGGTAGCGGCACGACACGTAAGCGGAAGAGCGAGCGTATGGCGAGCGAGATGTGATCATTTCTTTGTATGGAGAAAGTGCGAAGGAATTATATTTTAGACCCTCGACGGGAGCGCCAGGATGTTAGAGGCGTGTCCTCGTGACTCGAGGTAAGTACTTTGGCGCAAGATGGTTCCGTACGCGCGCGTGATTGTTTTCGTAAGTATAGCAAATGAGGACTATACCGCAAGCGCTTGTTTTGAGATTAGAAGGAACATTCGGACGCATGTTTCGGGCGAGGAGAATGTTATACCCTCGTGATTTCCGCAGTATGTACGCAAGACGACGAGAAAATTTGAACTCGAGAATAGGTCGCCGATTTACTTTTGTGCACAACACCCGCTTAGAGTCGCTTGACTAAACGCTTCCACACTTTCGTAGGGAATTTCCGCTATGTCATTTTTAATTTTTACGAATTTTTCCGAGAGACGAACGTGTCAATAACAAGAGGGCGCCACTTGGCACCCTCTCATCATGACGGAACGGGCTGTAGCTGAGGGTGGACGAATTGGCCTTGCTGGTCGGGGAGTTGGTAGGATATTTTTGTGTGTTAGTCGGTCAAGGACACTGGGTGGATCTCGCCCTACACTTGCCTTGCACTTGGCAAGATCTTCGCCATTGGTCGGCCTTCACTGACCTATAAATACCCCTCTCCCTTTGATGAATTCTTCATCCTTTCCACAAATCTTCTAAGTGTTAAAATCCTCCTCTCCCTCTTGTCGACTCTCGCCCAAGAGCCCCTCTCCCCTTTGAAAGTGCCCCCTGGCCGAGAGCCCTCTCCTCCTCAGAAGGCCGGGGTACCCCCTAGCCTAGTTGTCTTATATAATACACCCCCTCTGGTAGAAATACTCTCAAAAGTATTGTTATAATGCCCAAATTACCTTAGCCGTATACCTTGTAGTATTCTAAGGTCATACCTATACGAAAAGCCCGCTATACTATTATACTTCCCGTCATTACAAAACCAAACCCTAGGAAAATTTCCATACCCGGAGTATTGTGTGTTGGTTAGAACTTCTAAGGGTGGTTTAGAGCTGGTTCGAGCGCCGAGTCGAGCTAAACGATTGCCTGTGATCGACATTTTAACTTGATAATTACGGGCTTATCGAGGTAAATATCTTGTCCTCTATTGTAATTGGAAATTACATGATTGTTAGACTATATAGTCAAGTATACTATATATAGAACTCAACGCTGTTGTCGCAATGTCTTTGGACTTAAGCCCAATAATAAGAAACCTTTTCGAAAGAAGAGTATCGAATCGCTTTTACATAGGATCAGACATATTAGAGACCTTGTGTAGCTTTTCCGCGAAGTAGAATCGTGCACGTCCGTTAGATGATGAACCCCCGTTGGCTCGATAGTACCCGATAGAGAGGAGATTTACGCGCCATGGGGAGGTCACGCCAATTTTCTCGTAATGTTCTACGGCGGATCTAAATGTTAATAAACGCCTGTGGCCTTATAGTCAAGTACTACGTGGCGCGATCTATCGCGCGAGTAGCCGACGGCCAAGACTTGAGCGCTTTGCTATTAGTCGATACTCGCCGCGAGGTATGCGAACCTCTTCCTATCTCTTCTAGCATGATATGTGTGAACTATGTAGTACTGAGACGCATACGTATAAATGTATTTGATTGGTTTAAAACATAAAGTGTTATAACGGCTTTACGGGAAGTCGTTATAACAACTTTACGTTGGTAAGAAAATACTGTGGTTTTGTGCGGTAACCGATTTGAACTATAATCGCTTGTTATGTGTTAATAAAGAACTTGAAGTAATACTTGGTTTTTGAAAACTTAAGAGTTATACTAGCTTTACGGGAAGTTAGGTATAACGCTTAAGAATGTTTTAATCGATTTCTAAATCGTAACGTGTATCGACAAACCATCGCAAATACATTAATAAAAGGAAATGTTTTGACTAATTAAGTATTATTAAAACAGAGAAACTTCCATCCGCATGTAGCTAAGATGAGACAAAATGATATTTCCTAGATCATGGTCAGAATAAGATTGTTATAAACAAGAATATCCTACTCACATATAAGGCTTATGTTTCTCAGATTGTTTAAAGGAGAATTACATTCTTAAATGAATAAGACTACGAACTACTAAACCTTTCTAAAATAAGAACCGTGAACATCGAAATTAGGCAAACTTGAACATTGGAAATTAGGCAAACTCAACAAAGGGAAAAGAATGTTGCTACTTGATTTTACAAAGAGAAGTAATTGATTTACTTTAAAAAGATAGTCACTCTATTTTTTATACTACGTATTGTGACATCGCGAAAGTAACGATCTTTTAAAGAGTTAACGATGAAGTACTTTGGGGATAAAACCCGAACTTGTCGCATATAGTAGAAAGCACCTCATGTATAACTTGATCAGGTTGGTTCGTGATAGCCTTGTAATACTTTCGTTGATTGATAAGTAAACACGCCAGATGCTACGCATTAGTATCTCGTGATGTTTCGTAAAGGGTTTTTCCTTTGTTGCGCTTATGTTGTTTAACGATAAGTCGTTATGTTAGTATTTTACATCACTCATCTCGAGATGATTCCGGTTGTCGCCTCCGACGCGGGTAGACTCAAAGCGTCGACGGACCTATGATTCGAGAATACCTACGCAGTCCTGCGGGCCTACGCGCGAGCTACGAGTTCCGTGTTAGCGCAGCGCCCTTACGGGCACGCGTCCACGCGCTACGCGGATCGCGTCCGTGACGACGCCGGAGTAGCACCTCGACGCGGAATACCACGCGCCGACGATTGGCCTACGCGAGTCGCGGAAGTTCCAGGCTTGACGCGCACATTAGATATCGCGTGCGGCCGCCTTGATCATGCGACGGCCTAGACAGATCTTATGATACGCCATGACCTTGTTGGTACCGCTGGTGTTAGTAGTCGCCATGCCTTCGCATTTACCCCGCACGGTGTTATTATGGCACAGCGGGACCCGTGTTCATGGTGTTCTCGTGCTTTTATATCATAACCGCCAGCGAGGGCGTATTCCACGCATGATTGATGCCGGGCGCGAGACCCATTATTATATTTGAGTAATGACTTTGAGGCGAGTCCTCGACTTGATATGATCGCTGTTTATCAGGAATCGTAGTTTTGTTATCATACATGTCTCCCGCTTATATAGACTACTATGATTCCATTTACGATTTTCGGGCCACATACTTGGTACTTGTATCGACCTCCTTCGGAGGCCGCTCATGCCGCAGCAGTCGAGGTACACACCGCCGATCCTAGCTTTCAGGTCACAGCCAACAGACGGAAGCCCCGCTTCTCCGAGGCTTATCACGTATAGTCCCCGTCGAATAGGTGTTTACATTCGTGGTTCATGGCCCCGCCCCGCCATTGCCGCCGATCTTTCTGTAGGTCCGTAGAATCGCTGTGGCGTGGTTTGTAAAGAAAGGATTAAACTGCTCATTTTGAAAGAGTTGTTATTATTATTTACGCCGGGCGGCAAGTTTTCTAATGATAATTGTTGTACGCTTGTTATTTCATGTTGTTGTGTTATGTTCCGCTGATTTCTCCGATGTTGTATCACTAGGTGCCCGGTAGGCACTACCACGCCCGGTTCGGTCGCGAGAATCAAGTATCACAGAGGCGGTTTAAAAGAAGAATAATAGAATCAGATTTACATGTGATCGTATTCACGCAGACTCGAGTAGCCCACCCGCAGGGAAGTCACGCCCAAATGTCCATAGAATAACGAACCTCTCGCTAGAGCTTTGTACAAGATACCTAGACGCTGATAGACGATTTGATCGTTATAGGTCGATTCTCTCCGCGACATATTCAACTCGCAGTGGATTTCACGGTATGCATGTGATTCTTCCTATACTTCGAGCATGATATTTTAAATAAATACGTATATAGTACCAGACATACGCTGTTAATCGAATAATAATTACGCAATGTCTTCTGACTTAAGCCCTAATAATAATTACGCAATGTCTTCTGATCAAGCCCGACACAATAACTACAGAATGTCTTCCGACTTAAGCCCAATAAAAGAATCCAAGAGTTCAAAGCATTAAGAAACCTTTTGGTTAAGAGTAACACTTGGTTTTAAAAGCTAAGAGTTATACTAGCTTTATGGGAAGTTAGGTATAACGGCTTAAGAGTGATAAAAAGAATGATTTTAAAGTTTTAATGAAAATAAGAGACTTGACTTAATTATACCAACGTGAAAAAGTGTGAAACCTCATTCGTGAGTAAATAGTATTTTTGGTTTTCAAAAGGAATGATGTTTTACCGATCGTAATGAATGTCGAACAAACCACAACAAATACTTAATAAAAAGAAATGTTTTGACTAATAATGTATTATTAAACCAAGAGAAACTTCCATCCGTGACAGAGCTAAGATGAGACAAAATGATATTACATTTCCTAGATCACTACACAGAATCGATTGTTATGAACAATAATAACCTACTCACACATAAGGTATATGTTTCTCAAATTGTTTTAAAGGATTAAAACTATGAACTACTAACCTTTCAAAACGGGAAACTTGAGTAATCAAACTAGGCAAACTTGAACGTTAGGAAAAGAATGTTGTTACTTGATTTTGATTTACTTCAAAAGGAAATTACTCTATTTTTTTATACTACGTATCAGGTGACTTTGTGAAAGAAACGGATCTTCTAAAAGAGTAATACATAAAGTACTTTGGGGCTAAAAACCCGAACTTGTTAGCATAATGTAAAGTACCTCGGTGAATAACTCGATTGTATTGATTTGTGATAGTCTTGTAATACTTTCTTGTTGACTTGATAAGTAAACATGTTACGATGCTACGTGAGTTAGTATCTCGCGATGTTCGTAGAGGGTTTTTCCTTTATCAGGCTTAGGTTGTTTAATGATAAACCGCTATGTTGATATTATATCACCCATGATTCCGGTTAAGCTACCCTCCACGCGGGTAGACTCAAAGCGTCTAGTGACCTATGATTCGAGAATACCTTATGCAGTCCAGATGGCCTGGCGCGAGCTACGAGTTCCGTGTTAGTATGCGCCCTTGTGGTCACGCGGTTCGCGCTACGCGACGACGAGTCCAGACGCCGCCGGGAGTAGCTACCCGACGCGGAATACCTCACGCGCCATCGAGTGGCCTACGCGAGCTGGGCAGAAGTTCCGTGGCTAGACGCGCACATTAGATATCGCGCGAGTGGCCGCTTTGATCATGACGGCTTCAGACAGATCTCATGATACGCTTTACGACCATTGTAATCGGGTTTTTTAGTAGTCGCCATGCCTCGCATTTACCCCGCATTTTTTATGATGACTTTGAGGCGTGAGTCCTCGACTTGACACGATCGCTTATTTATCAGAATCGTAGTTTTGGTTATCATACATGTCTCCCGCTTTATATAGACTACTATGATTTCATTTACGATTTTCAGCCACATACTGCAATTGCCAGATCGACCTCCTTCTGGCCGCGCTCACGCCGCAGTAAAGGTACTCCTACCGTTGATCCCCGCTCTAGGATCACCGCTTCATGGGAAAGCCCGCTTCTCCTAAGCTTAGCATTTCGTACGGTCCTCCGTTGTAGATATTTGTATTCAGGTACGGCGGGCCCCGCCCCGCCATTGTTGTTTTAAACTCTTGAGGTCCAGACCGCTGTAGCGTTGGGATGTAACTGTTCATTTTGGGGTACTTATATACATATGCCGAAAGACAACTTTTTCCCAGAAACTTTGTCTTATTTATACTGTTTCACAATTTGGTTGTTTTATTTTCCGCTGATTTCTCTGATGTATGACTACTTGGGTGCCCGGGTAAGGCACCAGTCACGGGCCCCGGAACGGGTCGTGACATAGTGAGTTTTAAACTACTTGGTATGAATTGTGGGGCGGAATTTTACACGTATTGTAAGGCGTGTAATCCCCTTTGTTTGGTTGTTGTTTTGAGCCTTAAATGTGGCGTGTTGGTTATTGTATTCGGCCTTGAAAAAGGTGGCAAAGTGAGTAGAAACAAAGGAAGTGCTGCCCGATTTTCTGTAGAATTAGAGACCGTATACTTAGTATTATTCTACGTTAGAAACTAGAAGTTGATAGTCTTGTTTTTTTTTTTCCGGGTAAATGCAAATATTATTACTAAAAAGAAAAGCTCAGGTAGCTACAATCAGTCGTTGAGGGTTCTCAATCCTCAACGTAAACAAGAACAAGAAAATAAACTTCAACATGAAAATTAAATGCTATCTATCCGGGACATTCCAAGATAGTATCTTCATTTAAGTAATCGGGGGGTAGTGAAATACTCTTCCAATCTTCGTGATTTCGACTTTTATTCGCTGGATTAGGCTCCTTAATTTGTTGTGACTCTCAGTATCATTTGCACGCCAAGAGTGCAATAGTTGGATTCATGGGGAAATCAAGACTAGTGCATCATTGGGAATGGTTGCCATAAATGGCTCATGTCCCCCAAGATTAAGTGGTTTGTTGGTCAAACAAGGTCACTCCTTAGGCTTCTCGGAAAAGAACGATCCTTCAAATTCCACATTAATTGCTCTTCCAAGACTCATTTGAAATGTAGCCCTTCTGCCTCGTAGCTATCAAGTTACCATACCTTCGACGAGTTGCCTATGGTTTCCGCAACTTTTGACTTCATTAGAAGAGTAGACCCACCTGCATCCACCCTTATCAAGTTTCAAGCCCTATTGAACGAGATGTTTCTCGTACTCACAAAGAATTAAATTCCCAAGTTACCAAGTCTTGTTTCAAGAGTAGTCGCTCAAATTCCGCACATTTTGTACAACCAAGAGCCATGGGAATTGAACCAACTTCGACCCAACAATCTTCAACCGATGACCCTTGGGTTCCAAGCCTTGACACGTGACTCACCATAAAGACCAATCAGCAGCCCATGACCACCCTTCCGACCCTCCTTTGACCCTAACCACCCTCAAGAACCGCCATCGACCCGCGCCCACCCATGCTACCCACAACCTCAAGAATGGGCGACGCCGAAACCGCAACACTTGAATTCCCAACAAACTCAACTCCAAAGTTGCACCTAATGAACGAGGCGTGCGCTATCGATAATCAAGCAATTGAACGAGGCGTGCCATATCGACATCCGCACCCATTGAATGCATCAAATTCCTAGACCTCTTTGGATAGAAACCCCTGGCCTAAAACCTTTGCATTTCCAAGGCCAATTGAAAAGAAACAAAGTCGAACTCAACAACCAAAGGCCGTGATCCACGGACCTCCCCAAAGACCCACGACCACCCTCCCGACTCCGCAATCAACCTGCGTGACTCACCGAGACCCGATGTCACCTTTGCATCCAAAGTGGCCGTCACGGAAAGTCTCTATGAACTCGTGGCCAAGGATCGAGACCCAAGGGTTCAAACCACAAACCCCGAACATCAACACCACCCTCCCGCAACCCTAACCACCTCCATACCCACTTTCGACCGAGATCCCTATCAAGATCCGCACTTCCATAGTCGAGTGCCTACCGGAATCGTACGCCATTCCGACGCCCAAGGTGCCCGCCAAGGTTGGGAAAATCAAAGGGCTGTATCTCAACCCAAGACCACCATCACGACCCTCTTGCACACCAAGAACACCTCCCGACTTGCTAGCAACCCCGCTTCAACCTGGTCTCCGAAAGAGAAGCAAACTTACATCGCTGCAGGTCGCTCTCCCTGAATGCAAACCTCAAATTCAAATCTTGAATCTTGTAATCTTGAACAATCAAAATAATCTCTTTCATTCTTTTCGTCAAATCTTTGTATTCTTTCTCATGGCTAGAAGGAAGATAATGCAAATCTTGAGTAATCTTTAATCAAGTCAAGTATCTTCAGAATAATCTTTGGACAAGTTGATAAACTCAACAATCTTTCCACAATTTTCGAAACAATCTCATGAAATCAAAGATGAAATCAGATTTACGAGTATGAAATCAAGATGAAATCATAAGAACGAGGCGGATTACGTAAGAGCGACTATGGAGAAATGTTGAGAGCATTTTCGCCAGCGAGAGAGAAACTTCTCTCTAACTCCTAGTCGATAGTCTTGTTGTGACCATTATAGGTCGACACTTCTACGCACGGCGATTCGCTTAGCTTAGTCATGGATTTAGCCTAAAAGGTATGTGAACTATCTCCTCTTCTAGCATGATTCCTTAAGATAAAGAAAGTATTTCCTACTCCTTAAACGATCCATTCCTCGTTGTATTTGATTGCCTAAAGTAGAATTTGTTCTATGTACTTCCTGATCAGACTTTGATGTTTAAATTGTGTTGTATAATCCATTGCCTTAGTGAAGTTTGGATTCTAAAGAGTGGAAGTATTTTACTTAAAGTACATGTAGTCTTGAAAAGGAAGTGGTTTCCAAACCTTTGGCTAGTTCCTTGTTCCAAAACCTAAAGGTCATTATAATGACCTTTAGGGGAGTCAAAGGATTGATTTACTTAATTGTTTTAAAAGAGGAGAAATGACATGATTTAAGAGAAGTAACTTGTTTTAAAGGTGTGAGTTACTTGAGGTTTAAAAGTAGAAGAAACTTATTTTCTATATATTAAGAGACTCGAAGTATTTTTGAAAGTTAAGAAACTTGATTTGAAAGTTTGTGATACTTGGTTTTAAGTATAAGTCTCTTAGTTATAAAAAGAATGAAATTAGGTAAAAACCATAAAGCGGTTATAACGCTTTATGGGAAGTTGGTTATAACGGCTTTATGGAAGGTTTAGAAAGTACTTTGGCTTGACTAATTGAGAATTATTCTATGTGCCTCGATAAAGTACTTTGGCTTGATTAATCGAGAATTATTCTAATGTGCATTGATAAGTACTTTGGCTTGTTTAATTGAGAATTGCCTACGTGCTGCCGGTAATAGCCTGTGTGCTATTGGTATATCATTCATTTCGGTCATTCCCTTTGTGGCATTTGCATATTCCGTGGATTTGCTACCCACGATGCGCAGGAATACCACGCGAGTCCGCGCGGCTTACGCGGTGAAATAGTCCCACGAGGGCGGTCCACCTTATGCGAGGAATACCTCACGCGAGTCCGTAGCGGCTTACGCGCGTGAAATAGTCCCACGCGAGGAATACCTCACGCGTCCACGCGACCTATGCGTGAAATAGTCCCGTGAATAGGATTTCTTAACGATATCGCGCGTGGTCCCGCTGATCGTGAGCTCCTAGTTTATATTGTAAGTATACCGCTTACTCTCATTGTTAGTAAGGCACAGCAATCGTAATTTGATTATCAAGCGACTACCTACAGCGAGGAAGGATTCCACGCATGATTGATATTACGGGCGGAGACCCACGGTTATATTTTAGTAATGACTTTGGCGTACGCGCCCATGACTTGATATGATCGCTTATGTATCAGGTAGATCAGGTTGGCTATCATACATGTCTCCCGCTTTGTTAGATCGTTATGATTTCATTACTGCATTTCATCGCTTCACATACTTGGTACATTCTTCGATCGACCTCCTTCGGGGCCGCTCACGCCGCAGTTTAGGTACGCATTGCTTGCGATCGGCAGTGTAAGACCGCCAAAGTTTTTGGATAGCTCCTTCGTCGAGTTTATCTTTTTGGTATAAGTTCTTTCAAGATGTGCTTTGTACGCATGGTACGGGGTGTTATAATTCAGATTTCCAGAGTATGTACGCGAGGACGACGATTTAAAGTTTAAGCCTTAAGTTAGGCAAGGGTCAAAATTTGTGCACAACTAGCTTAAAAGAATTGTTTTCCGACTAAACGCTTTCCAAACTTTGCAGGGGAAAATTACGTTGCGACATTTATTATTTTATGGATTTTTCCGAGAGATAAAATATTTTGGACCAACGAGAGGCGACACTTGTCACCCTGCCGGGCGGTCTTGTGGCCGATGGTGCACGTTTTGTGCCATGTTTTGTGGCCTAAACCACGGGTCAATGCTCGAGGAATCGAGGAGTAGATGGCAGTGGCACTTGGGCAAATCCTCACCTCCACTTGCCCCCACTTGTCTTGATCTTCGCCATTGATTTCCTATAAATACCCCCTTTGTCAAGACTTCTTCATCCACTCCACACTTTTCTAAGTCTTGAAATCCTCTCCCCTTTGTAAGACTTTCGCCCAAGCCTCCTCCCCTTCATGAGGCCCTCGCCGAGAGTACCCCTTTTCTAGTGGTGCTAGCCGAGAACACCCCCTTGGTAGAAAAGTATTCTCCAAGTATTGTTACTATTCCAAAATACTCGCCCAAATACCTTGTAGTATTCCAAGGTTACCCCTATACTAAAAGCCCAAATACTATTATACTTTCCTTCACCACAAACGAAACCCTAAGGAAAATCTTCACGCTTGGTTGAAGTATTAAGAAGGCGAAACTTCTAAGGGTTGTTTGGAGCGGTTGAGCGCTGAGCAGTGAGCTAAACGCCGCTCAGATCGACATTTAAACTTGGATAATTTTGGGCTTATCGAGGTAAATACTCGACCTTCTATTGTAATTGGAAATTATATATCGTAGTAGTATACAAATGAATATAAGATTCATGTATGATATTACGTAAGAGATTTGAATCAAATCACATCAAGAATATTAAAGAAGATTGAACTCATTTACATAGATCGTATTTACGAGACTTCGTGTAGTTTGACGGCAGTGGAAGTGCTGCCCGATTTTCCGTAGAATAGAGAACCCTCCGCTTAGAATATTCTACAGAGTAGTCAGACGCTGATAGACGATATGGCCTTTATAGGTTGAAAGCATCGCGAGTAGCGTGTTCTACTGGAAGGTGGACAAGGCTAGCCGTTATAGTGCGGAGCATTTTGCTAATAGTCGATAATCGCCGAGGTACGTGATTCTTCCTATCCTCGAACATGATATTTTAAAAGAATATATATAGTACGTAGACGACGGTGTTAACCGAACGTGGTTTTATCATGATGCCTTTGACTTGAGTCAATAATAAGAATCTTGAAGTATTTCAAAAGAATTAAGAATCGCTGAAAGAAGAAGTAATACTTGGTTTTTGAAAACTTAAGAGTTATACTAGCTTTATGGGAAGTTAGGTATAACGACTTAAGAGAGATAAAAGGAACGGTTTACTTAATTGTTTATGAACGCCTTATATTGATTTCGGAAATGAGAATAAGTATCGAACAAACCACAACAACACTAATAAATGGAAATGTATTGACTAATAAAGTATTATTAAAACCAGTAGAAACCTCCATCTACATGTCTAAGATTTAGACAAAATGATATTACATTTCCTAGATCATGGCTGCTTTAATAAGATTGTTATAAACAAGAATAACCTACTCACACATAAGACATATGTTTCTCAAATTGTTTTAAAGGAGAATTATATATTTAAGTGATTAAAACTATGAACTACGAAACCTTTCGAAAATGAGAAACATGAGCATTGGAAATTAGGCAAACTTGAACGTTTGGAAAATAATGTTGTTACTTGATTTTACAAAGGGATGTGTTTTGGTTTACTTAAAAAGATAGTCACTCTATTTTTATACTACGGATATTGTGTGACTTTTGTGAAAGAAACATATCTTTTAAAAGAGTTAATGTATGAAGTACTTTGGGGATAAAACCCGAACTTGTTAACATAAAGTAGAAAGTACCTCATGTGAATAACTTGATTGTGTTGGTTTGTGATAGCCTTGTAATAATTTCTTGTTGATTTGATAAGTAAACATGTTTAGATGCTACGCGTGTTAGTATCTTGTGATGTTTGTGTAAAGGGGTTTCGATCAGGCTTATGTTGTTTAACGATAAGCGTTATGATAGTATTGTACCACTCACCTCGACACGATACCGGGGTTGTCGCCTCCGACGCGGGTATACTCAGCACCGGGACTATGATTCGAGAATACCTACGCGTCCGTGGACCTATGCGGAACTACGAGTTCCGTGTTAGCGTGGCGTCTATATGGCCACGCGGGCCTACGCGCTACGCGATCGCGAGTCCGTGACGACGCCGGAGTAGCTACCCCGACGCGGGAATACCTCACGCGGCCTATGTGTGGCCTATGCGAGTCGCGGAAGTTCCAGGATTAGACGCGCACATTTGATATCGCGCGAAAGGCCGCTTTCGATCATGCGGCTGCAGATGCACTGTGATACGCTTTATGACTTTGTTGGTACTGCGGGTTTTAGTAGCCTGATATGCCTTCGCATTTACCCCGCACGGTTTTATTATGACACGCGGACCCGTGTTCACGTGTATTCTCGTGCTTTTATATCATAGATCGCCAGAGCGGCGAAGGTATTCCACGCACGATTGACATGTCGGGCGCGAGACCCATAGTTATATTCGAGTGATGACTTTGGCGGCGAGTCCCCGACTTGACATGACGCTATTTATCAGGAATCGTAGTTTGCTATCATATATGTCTCCCGCCATATAGACTACTATGATTTCATTTACGATTTTCGCCACATACTTGGTACCGTTGTAATCGACTTCCTTCGGGCCGCTCATGCCGCAGTAGAGGTACACCGTTGTTGATCCTCGCCATGTGGTCAGCGCTTGGGAAGCTTCGCTTTCTCCGAGGCTTATTCGTATAGTCCGCCGTTGCAGTACTTACATTCGTGGTACGCGGGCCTCCCGCCATTGTTGTTATATCATTCTTAGAGGTCTCAGAGTAATCGCATGGGCAGAGTTGTAAAATGGATGTAATCGTCGATTCAATTTTTATATATATATATATATGCCGAAAGCAACTTTTCTCGTGATAAACTGCTTTACACTTCATGTTATTTCATGTCTTGTTTTATATTCCGCCGATTTACTCGACGATGTCTACTGTGCCCGGTAGGCACTACCACGCCCGGTTCGGTCGTGACAAAAGTGGTATCGAGCGCTAATCCTCGGAAAGTGTCTGCATCAGATCTATTAGAGTCTTGATTATCGCAAGTCGCACCACACCAATAATCGTGAGGCTATAGGATATTTAGGATTGGTTTCATTCTTCTCACTCGAGATCGCGCTAGAGTCAGGTTATAAGTCGACCTCTAACGTATTTCTTTCCCTTACCGCTATGCTCCGCGCAATGCAACCCGCCCGTAAGGTCAAGGTAGCCGGCGGAGCCGCGAGTAGAGCACGAGGGTTACTAGTGAATGTGCCCAATCATCACCCGAGGCGGTGCTTCATTCGGAGTTCGCGACGACACCACCCCAAAGAGAGTTCAACAGAAGGCAGTAGCTCCATCGCGCCATGATATTTGAACCTTCGGCCCACGACCGAGTGTGAAGTATGGATTGCAAAGAGACGACTCACATTAGCTACGGTTAGCAAACCGTAAAGTATTTTATGTACCGACTTATCACTGGTCTTGACGACTATCTGGAGGTCGTGCAAGAGTAGCTCTTCAACAAGCCGAGCATGGCTCGCAGACGGCTTATGCACAGAAGCCGAGAAACGTGAGATCGACGGCTGACCAAGATCAACAAAAGAGGCCGTAACAACAGTGGTCCTTTGGTAACTTTCGAGGCGATCGCCTCAAGAAGAGATCGATACGCGCCTCCGCCAAGATGCAGTGGTCCTCCGCACTTCGTGACGCTCGAGGTACGCCGAGTTGGTCGAGCTCCGTGGCTTCCGATTCACAGATACACGAGGTTCCAATGCACCGATTCGCTTTTCTCGTGATTCACAATGGGCAGCGCCATCCCGTGGAATGTCGCTTTTTGGATACAAGTGAGGACTCAACCTACCGCATCACCATGGATTTAGTGGTCTCAGAGAGGAAGGGTGCTAGCTGCAGAGGCCACCCCACCTCGCGTGGCTGTGGTAAGTGTCATCAGAGAGAGTGTCTTACTTCTTCGACAAATTGTTACGCCATGACACAGGCCATTTTATGAGGTATTGTCCACTGCAGTGGCGCGATATGAGACTCACCTTCAGATCAAAGGACCGCTCATCACCTTTCCTAGCTATGCGCCCAACGCAAGGGATCGATTAGAACGACAAAGGGAGTGAAGCCAGAGATACAGTATATCCTTAACCTCTGTAGATTAGTATGTATGATAAGCATGAGTATATCTTAAGTGTTATGATCAGATAGCATCAGGACAATTGTGATTAGAAATCATGGTTAGTTGTAGCGGTAAGATTGGGGATAAGGAAAGCGAGCCTTAGAGTTTTATACGTGGAGACCTTAGAGGCAAGGCCATCTTGAGTAAAAGATTATATTTACGTGTCACGACCCGATTCCGGCCCGTGATCTGCCTTACCCCGCACCCTAGTGATACAACATCGTAGTAATCAGCGAACATAAACAATACAAGACATATTATGAAATATGAAACAATAACTGAGAAAACTTGCCTTTCTAAGATATATATAAATAACAACTTTTTCCAACATGAATAGCTTTTAATCCTTTTACAAACCCTACCCACAACAAAGACTACGCACTTCTAAGAAATGATACGATAACAATGGCGGACAGTGTTTCCGCCATACCCCGAATGTAAACACCTACAACAACAGGACTATACCATCGATAAGCCTCCGAGAAACGGAGCTTTCCCACACGCCGAATCGTGACCCTAAGAGCGAGGATCACGATCGTGTACCTTTACCGCAGATTAACGCACTTCGGGCGAGGTCGCATAACAAAAATTTAGTATGTGAAACTAAAAATATCAGAAATGAAATCATAATAGTCTATAAAGCAGAGACATGTATGATAACCAAACTACGCTTCATACACAAGCAATATGTCAAGTCGTGACTCACGCCTCAAGTCATCACTCAAATATAACAACGGGTCTCACGCCCACAACATCAATCATGCCCGTGGAATACCTTCCTCATCACGGCAATGATGATATGATAACAACAAGACAAAGAATCCAAATGGAAGATACCCGCGCCACGATCGTGGTCAAGATGTCCAAAGGGAAACAATAAGACAACTTTCCAAACGGACGATACCCGCAGCGCTACGATCGTGTCGCGATGTCCAAAGGGAAACAATAGACAAGATTCCAAATGGACGATACCCGCGCGCCACGATCGTGGTCAAGATGTCCAAAAGGAAATCACAAGGCGATAATCAAATGGAAACATACCCGCAGCGCCACGATCGCGGTCAAGATATCCAAAGCGACAACCACAAGACCTTAACCAAAATGGAAGCATACCCGCAGCGCCACGATCGTCGTGATGTCCAAAGCGATTAACAACAATAATACTATCAACAGAACGCATCTGCGGAATTTCTCCGCCACCGCGCAAGACGCCCAAGTAAGTTCTCAACTACCAACCGACTTATCGAGAGACGCGTAACACAAAACACAACGCTTGTATAATAAAGGCTATCATCACAAGCATAGGCAAGTTTCACAACAACAAGCATAGGCAAGTTTCACAAAACAAGCATAGGCAAGTTTCACAACAACAAGCATAAAGTGCAAGTTGCACACAACTCAAAGTACTTTCATTTTACGCCAAAGTCCGGTTTTTAACCCCAAAGTACTACATACGTTAAGTTCTTTTAAAAGAGATCCATTACTTTTATAAAAGTCACCCGACACCGTAGTATTAGAATGACCAACCCACCTTCCTTTTCAAAATCAAGTAACAACATTCTTTCCTAAGTTCCAGCTTTGCCTAGTTTCAATTACTCAAGCTTCTCATTTTCAAATGGTTTCATAGTTCCCAAACTTAATCACTTGATTCCTTTTAGAACAATCGAGTAACATATGTCATATACGAGTAGTTTATTCTGTTTATAACGATCTTATTACAAAGAATGCATGGTCTAGAAATATCATTTTGTCTCATCTTAGCTTCTACGCAGATGGAAGTTTCACCGTTTTAATAATACTTAATCACAAAACATTTCCTTTATTAACGCCGCAGTTGGTTTGTCGATACACATTCTGATTTCCAAAATCAAGAAACATTCTTAAGCCGTTATACCTAACTTTCCATAAAGCTAGTATAACTCTTAAGTTTTCAAAACAAATCAAGTATTACTTCTTCTCTCAAAATGATTCAAAACTCTTTTCAAATACTTCAAGTTCTTTATTAACACATAACAAGCCGCTTATAGTTCAAATCGCTTACCTTTTAAAACCACATGTATTTTCTTACCAACATAAAGCCGTTATAACCAACTTCCCATAAAGCCGTTATAACACTTTATGTTTTACACCAATCAAATACATTTAGTACACGTACGCCTACCGCACTACATAGTTCACACATATCACGCTGTAAGAGATAAGAGGTTCACATACCTCGCGACGAGTATCGACTAATAGCAAAACGCCCAAGTACTCCCAACCGCTTCGCCACTCCTAAAGCCAAGTAGAACGCGCCACACGTAGTACTTCAACCTATAAGGCCACAAGGCGCTTATTAACATTAAGATCTTATCGCAGAACATTCTACGTAAAATTCTAAAGACTCTCCCCGCAAACAGAAATCTCCTCCTCTAACTGGCCGCCACCAAGCCAACCAGTGGGTTATACATCTAACCCGAACGTACAATTCTACTCCACAAGATTACTACACAAGTTCATCAGAATACGCCTCAGCCTTCTTCAGCTTAAGTCAAAAGACATCGCTAACTAACCACGCTCACTTCTATATATAGTATACTTTAACTATATATTCTAACAACATGTAATTTCCAATTACAATAGAGGACAAGATATTTACCTCGATAAGCCCATAATTATGCAAGTATAAAGTCGATCCCGGCAATCGCTTAGCTCCAACTCCGAGCGCCCAACCCGCTCTAAACCACCCTTAGAAGTTCTAACCAACTTCTACACAATACTCCAACTGACTACGGAGATTTTCCTGTGGTTTCGGTTGCCAGGATCGACGGAAGTATAATAGTATTTCCTGCCAGATAGGTATAACCTTAGAATACTACAAGGTATACTACTAAGGTAATTGGGCATTATAACAATACTTTGAGAGTATTTCTACACCACAAAGTGGTATTATACGAAAGCAACTCACAGTGGGTACCCCACGCCACACTACTGTGAGTGTGTACTTCTGCCAAGGCCTCTGTGAGAGGAGGCCTCTGGCCGAACTCAACACTAAGTGGAGGGAGAAGATTTAACACTTAGAAACATTTAGGAAAGGATTAAGAATTCATCAAAGCGGAGAGGGTATTTATAAAGACAAGCCAAGGCCAACCAATGGCCAAGATCGAGCCAAGTGTTGACAAGTGTAGGGCCAAGATATGCCCAAGTGCCCCTAGTCCCTACTCCTTAAAACCCTCACAAATATCTACCAAAATATCTACCACTGACTCTCCCCAATTGGCCCACGTGTCGCCCACCTTGCCCACCAACGGGTGCTGCGCCGCCTCTCGCTGTCCAAAATGTTCCGCCTCTAAAAATCCGCAAAAATAAGAAAAGACATAGCCGAATTTTCCTTCGCAAGTTATGAAAACGCTTCGCCAAAAACGACTTAACCGTGTCAGGCACAAATGCCATTCTACTAAGCCACTACATGGGTGACACGTGTCACCCTCCTATCGCCCAAAATAAAACATCTTCCAAAATATCCACAATGGCCAAAATCTCAAAACAAAGCTGGCCCTACAAAATCAGAATTTCTCCCTGGCCCCACGTGACCATTTCCAAAATAAAATTCCATAATTTTCTAATATTCCAGAAGTCCGACACCAACTGGGAATCCAATTCCCATTAACGAACCTTTTTCCTTCACAAAACCGAAACTTTTCCGTGGAAAATCGCTTCTTTCTTCCTTTCCAATCTTTCGTCAGATTCTCGCACGCACGCCCTCGCATACATACCCCGAACTACGGGTATAACATTCTTCCTTAGAAACATTCGTCCGAATGTTCCTTCTAAGTCTCAAACGAACGCGCGCAAGATAGTCTTCACTACTATACTTACGAAACAATCCCGCCACACCGCCACGTAAATACCCACGCAAAATACCTACATCCAAGTCCACGAGGAAACACCTCTAACATCACCACAAATAATACTACTTTTGTCACTTTGTCGCGAGCCTTGCTCCAACGACCCAACAAATGGTACCGGCCGCATGCGATCACCGTTCGCCAGACACTAATTCTTACCATATTTCGATATCGCTTAGTATCCAAAACTCGGTTACTATCTCTAACGTGGTCATCATTAATCGAACATTCTCGACGGATCTTCGATACTTTCCGAACATAACAATACGAAGACCGGACGCCCTTCCTCCTAAGTCTGACGGCAAGAATGCTAACATATAGGCAACCCGCCTATTCTTCACATGAACTCACAAAGCGCCCAAAGTAACTCGCTAAGTTCCTTCGCTTCCAAAACTCGCCACACTCGTCCGGTGGTACTTTCAAGAAGACCGACCGCCAACTCAACTCTAAGCCGCCGCCGATTATCCGCACGATTCCTCCGAGCCGCCGTAACTTCTTCTAGACAAGCTTCACTATCCACAAACCGGAACAAGATCAACTAACTATCTCAACCCCGCCAACATCGAACCAATCGACCAAGAACTTACACTTCCGCCCGCAAGGCTTCATAAGGCGACATCCGAACACCGAAATGGTAGCTCAAACGCCTCCTCCACAGAGACAACAATCCTCACAACTACCTCAAATTCACGACCGCCCGGTGGCGAACGCGATTCTCGAGACTTACCCGAAGTTCTTAACACATGCTGGTAAAACTTCCGTAAACAAAAACAGCCGTGAACTGGCTCCACTGTCATAAGGCGAAGGTAGGCACCTGCAGCCTTACAACCTTTCTCGATAAATCAACATCGCCAAGTGAACGGCCCCGATCAAGAACACGGCGGGCTGCTCCCATCGCCCACCACCGGCCGAACGCATCCACGAACTCAGACGCTGGTTAACTAAACTGGGCCTAGCACCCTCGTGACCCTACCACAAGGCGACCACCACAACCAAATCCCACCGCCATACATGCCGCTGGTCGACCCGCAACGTGGCCTCAACCCGACCCTAACGCCGCACAATACTAGCTCCCGATCTAACAATCTCACTAATCACGCTATTTAAAACCTAGCGTCTTCTTAGCTCAACTACCCTCTTCATTTCACACTACTTAGTGACCTATCCCAAACACACCACGGCACTAAGCACTCCTATAAGGGTCAAACATAAACATACGCCTCTACCCGAGACGGCCTTACCTCTAAGGTCTTTCGCGATAAAGCTCTAAGGCTCACACTTTCTATCCTCCAAAATCTTACCTTGCTAACCCACCATGATTTCTAATCACAACTAACACATCGCTATCGTAACATAGCACTTAAGGTATACTCACCTTGAAAGTTACCAAAGACTCACGCCCGCCCTCTTCTCGCCCTCGTTAACCCGCCGATCCCACGCTTTCTACCGCGCATAAGCCCGCATACGTGCCATGCTCAAGCCCAATCAAGAATTACTTCGCACAACCCTTTCTTAGGTAGTCATCAAGACTCGCGTACATCGATAATCTTCGTAGCCAAAACCATGGCTAGTAATGTGGTCGCCTTTGCAATCTAAATTCTCTGCTCTGGCCGCGAACCGGCGTTCAAATATCACGGCCGCAGAGGAACCGCCGCCGCCGCGCTAAACTCACGGCTAGTAACGCCGCAGAAATCCCCGAACGAAGCACTACCCTAGGTAATGATTGGGCTCAGGCCCTCGCAACCCTCTCAGATTCTACTCGCAGCCTCCTCGGCCGCTTGACCTCCCGGGCCCGGCCACCCACGCGAGGCATAACTGCAGTGGAAAGAAATACGCTAGAGGGTCCAACTTAAAACACAAATTCTAAGGCACGACTCAGAGTGAGAAGAATAGAAACCAATCCTAAATATCCTATAGCCTCCTCGACATCGGGCGCAGCACAACACACCGATAATCAAGACTTCATCGATACTGGCTCAGACACTTTCCGAGGATTAATCGCTCGATACCACTTTTGTCACGCACCGATTCCGCCCGTGGATCGTGCCTTACCCCGCACCCTAGTGATACAACATCGCAGTAATCAATAACATAAACAATACAAGACATATTATGAAATATGAAACAATAACTGAGAAAACTTCATTTTCTAAGATATATATAAATAACAACTTTTTCCAACATGAACAGCTTTAATCCTTTTACAAACCCTACCCACAACAAAGACTACGCACTTCTAAGAAATGATACGACAACAATGGCGGACAGGCCCCGCCATACCCCCGAATGTAAACACCTACAACAACAGGACTATACCATCGATAAGCCTCCGAGAAACGCGAGCTTTCCCACACGCCAATCGTGACTCCTAAGAGCGAGGATCAATGATCGCGTACTTTACTCGCAGATGAACGCACTTCGGGCGAGGTCGCATAACAGTACCGAGTATGTGAAACTAAAAATATCAGAAATGAAATCATAATAGTCTATAAAGCAGAGACATGATGATAACCAAACTACGCTCACAATAATAAGCAATATGTCAAGTCGTGACTCACGCCTCAAGTCATCACTAAATATAACAACGGGTCTCACGCCCACAACATCAATCATGCCCGTGGAATACCTTCCTCACGGCAATGATGATATGATAACAACAAGACAAAGAATCCAAATGGAAGATACCCGCGCCACGCGATCGCGTCGTGATGTCCAAAGCGGAAACAATAAGACAACTTTCCAAACGGACGATACCCGCGCGCCACGATCGCGGTCGCATGTCCAAAGGGAAACAATAGACAAGATTCCAAATGGACGATACCCGCAGCGCCACGATCGCGGTCAAGATGTCCAAAAGGAAATCACAAGCGCGATAATCAAATGGAAACATACCCGCGCGCCACGATCGCACAAGATATCCAAAGCGACAACCACAAGACCTTAACCAAAATGGAAGCATACCCGCGCCACGATCGTGGTCAAGATGTCCAAAGCGACAACAACAATAATACTATCAACAGAACGCATCTGCGGAATTTCTCCACACCGCAAGACGCCCAAGTAAGTTCTCAACTACCAACCGACCTCTATCGAGACGCGTAACACAGAAACACAACGCTTGTACAATAAAGGCTATCATCACAAGCATAGGCAAGTTTCACAACAACAAGCATAGGCAAGTTTCACAAAAACAAGCATAGGCACGTTTCACAACAACAAGCATGTGCAAGTTGCACACAACTCAAAGTACTTTCATTTTATGCCAAAGTCCTGCTTTTAAACCCCAAAGTACTACATACGTTAAGTTCTTTTAAAAGAGATCCATTACTTTTATAAAAGTCACCCGATACCCGTAGTATTAGAATGACCAACCCACCTTCCTTTTCACAATCAAGTAACAACATTCTTTCCTAAGTTCCAGCTTTGCCTAGTTTCAATTACTCAAGCTTCTCATTTTCAAATGGTTTCATAGTTCCCAAACTTAATCACTTGATTCCTTTTAGAACAATCGAGTAACATATGTCATATACGCGAGTAGTTTATTCTGTTTATAACGATCTTATTACAAGAAATGCATGGTCTAGGAAATATCATTTTGTCTCATCTTAGCTTCTACGCAGATGGAAGTTTCACGGTTTTAATAATACTTAATCACAAACATTTCCTTTTATTAACGCCGCAGTTGGTTTGTCGATACACATTCTGATTTCCAAAATCAAGAAACATTCTTAAGACGTTATACCTAACTTTCCATAAAGCTAGTATAACTCTTAAGTTTTCAAAACAAATCAAGTATTACTTCTTCTCAAAATGATTCAAAACTCTTTGAAATACTTCAAGTTCTTTATTAACACATAACAAGCCGCTTATAGTTCAAATCCGCTACCTTTTAAAACCACATGTATTTTCTTACCAACATAAAGCCGTTATAACCAATTTCCCATAAAGCCGTTATAACACTTTATGTTTTACACCAATCAAATACATTTAGTACACGTGACGCTCACCGCATTACATAGTTCACACATATCATGCTAGAAGAGATATAAGAGGTTCACATACCTCGCGACGAGTATCGACTAATAGCAAAACGCCCAAGTACTCCCAACCGCTTCGCTACTCCTAAAGCCAAGTAGAACGCGCCACACGTAGTACTTCAACCTATAAGGCCACAAGGCGCTTATTAACATTAAGATCTTATCGCAGAACATTCTACGTAAAATTCGCAAAGACTCTCCCCGCAACAACAGAAATCTCCTCCTCTAACGGCCGCCACTAAGCCAACCAGTGGGTTATACATCTAACCCGAACCGTACAATTCTACTCCACAAGATTACTACACAAGTCTATCAGAATACGCCTGGGCCAGCTTCTTCAGCTTAAGTCAAAAGACATCACTAACTAACCACGCTCACCTATATATAGTATACTTTAACTATATATTCTAACAACATGTAATTTCCAATTACAATAGGACAAGATATTTACCTCGATAAGCCCATAATTATCCAAGTATAAAGTCGATCCCGGCAATCGCTTAGCTCCAACTCCGAGCGCCCAACTCCGCTCTAAACCACCCTTAGAAGTTCTAACTAACTTCTACACAATACTCCAACTGACTACGGAGATTTTCCTGTGGTTTTGTGACCGACGGAAGTATAATAGTATTTCCTGCCAGATAGGTATAACCTTAGAATACTACAAGGTATACTACTAAGGTAATTGGGCATTATAACAATACTGAGAGTATTTCTACACCACAAAGTGGTATTATACTAAAGCAACTTCACAGTGGGCACCCCACGCCACACTACTGTGAGAGTGTACTTGCCAAGGCCTCTGTGAGAGGGGAGGCCTCGGCCGAACTCAACACTAAGGGAGGGAGAAGATTTAACACTTAGAAACATTTAGGAAAGGATTTAAGAATTCATCAGCGGAGAGGGTATTTATAAGACAAGCCAAGGCCAACCAATGGCCAAGATCGAGCCAAGTGTTACACAAGTGTAGGCCAAGATATGCCCAAGTGCCCCTAGTCCCTACTCCTTAAAACCTCACAAATATCTACCAAAATATCTACCACTGACCTCCCCAATTGGCCCCACGTGCCGCCCACCTGCCCACCAACGGCAGGTGCGCGCCGCCTCTCGCTGGTCCAAAATGTTCCGCCTTCTAAAAATCCGCAAAAATAAGAAAAGACATAGCCGGAATTTTCCTTCGCAAGTTATGAAAACGCTTCATTTAAAAACGACTCTAACCGGTGTCAGGCACAAATGCCATTCTACTGCCACTACAAGGGGTGACACGTGTCACCCTCCTATTGGCCCAAAATAAAACATCTTCCAAAATATCCACAATGGCCAAAATCTCAAAACAAAGCTGGCCCCACAAAACCGTAGAATTTCTCCCGTGGGCCCCACGTGACCATTTCCAAAATAAAATTCCATAATTCTCTAATATTCCAGAAGTCCGAATACCAAACTGGGAATCCAATTCCCATTAACGAACCTTTTTCCTTCACAAAACCTAAACTTTTCCGTGGAAAAATCGCCTCTTTCTTCCTTTCCAATCTTTCTGTCGTATTCTCGTACGTACGTCCTCGCATACATACCCTGGAACTACGGGGTATAACATTATGTTTGACCCTTATCGGAGTGCATAATATTCGTGAGATATGTTTGTGTGATAAGTCCTCGAGTGGTATGAAATGAAAGAGGTAGTCGAGCCAAGTACACTACCAGTTTTCGTGACTGATGCGAGATTGTTCCGATCGTGAACAAGAGCTTGGCGCCGGCTGGTCGGGTTGAGGCCACCGCGTCAACCCGCCGCCCGTATTATGACGGGCCGGGCCGAGTGGTCCCGCCAGTGGCAAGGTCACGGTGTTAGGCCCAAGTTTAGTTAACCATCGCACGAGTTCGTGGACGCGCTCGACCAAGAGTCGCCAACGAGGTCAGCCCATCTTATCTTTCACCAGATCGTACTCGCAGAGGGTTACGCGAGTTGTTATATCGTGAAGGTTGTAAGGTCGCACGAGGTGCCTACTTTCACCTTATGACATGCAGAAAGCCCAGTGTTACGGCTATTTCTTTTACGGAAGTTTTACTGTGCAGGTTAGGAACTCAAAGTAGTCTCAAGACGCCGCCTCGCCGTTGTTTGGATTTCGTGGTAGCCGCGAGGATTGTTGCCTCCGCTGAGGGGTGTTTTATAACTACCATTTCAAAGATTCTGATATCGCCTACGGCTTGTCAGGGCGGAAGTGTAAGTCGGCCGATTGGTTCGATGTTGGCAAGGTTCGATGATTGGTTCACACTTGTTTCAGCAGGACGTGGATAGGTGGAGCTTATCCGTAAGAGGTTATTGGCACTCAGAGTCACCGTAAGTCGCGGATAATCGTGACGACGCTGAGTTCGTGCCGACGGGTCTTCTTGAAAGTACCACCGAAAAGCGTGTGATGAGTTTTGAAAAACAGAGGAAACTTAGCCCGAGTTACGCTGGGCCTTTTCAGATCATGTGAATAGGCCAGTTGCCTATAGTTAGCATTGCCGTCCGACATAGAGGCGACGCCCGCCTTTCGTGGTTGCTAGGTTCAAAAGTATCTGAGATCCATCTAGATTGTTCCCGTGAATGATGACCAAGTCGAGGTAGTAACCCGTAGATTTGGAACCAAGCAAGAATAAATGTGGTATGTTATGAGAAAGAGTTCGAGGTACGAGAAGGGTACGACGAGTAAGGGAAGAAGTACATGATAAGAACATAGTTGTGATCATTTCTTTTGTAAAGCCGGCCAAGAGAGTATATTTTAGACTTCAGTGGGAGCTTTGGTGATGTTAGAGGTGATTCTCGTGGTCTCGATTAAGTATTTGGCGCAGTGTTATTTTTTTTATGGCCGTGTGTGGAATGATTGTGTTCGTAAGCATAGTAGTGAAGACTATAATCGGGCGCTGTATGTTTTGAGATTCTTAGAAGGAACATTCGACGAATGTTTCTAAGGAGAGGAGAATGTTATACCTCAGATTTCCGCAGTATGTACGCGAGGACGACGCATTTAAAGTTTAAGCCTTAAGTTAGGCAAGGGTCGAAATTTGTGCACAACTAGCGAAAAGAATTGTTTTCCGACGAAACGTTTTCCAAACTTTGCGAGGGGAAAATTACGGTTGCGACATTTATTCTTTTTGCGGATTTTTCCGAGAGATAAAATATTTTGGACCAACGAGATGGCTGCACTTGTCACCCTCAAGTGGGCGGTCTTGTGGCCGATGGTGTGCACGTTTTGTGCCATGTTTTGTGGCCTAAACCATGGGTCAATGTCGAGGAATCGATGAGTAGATGCCAGGGCACTTGGGCAAATCCTCACCCTCCACTTGCCCCCACTTGTCTTGGATCTTGGCCATTGATTTCCTATAAATACCCCCTTTGTTGAAGACTTCTTCATCCACTCCACACTTTTCTAAGTCTTGAAATCCCACTTCCCTTTGTAAGGCTTTCACAAAGCCTCCTCCCCTTTGTGAGGCCCTCGCCGAGAGTACCCCCTTTTCTAGTGGTGCTAGCCGAGAACACCCCCTTGGTAGAAAAGTATTCTCCAAGTATTGTTACTATTCCAAAATACTGGCCCAAATACCTTGTAATATTCCAAGGTTACCCTATACTAAAAGCCCAAATACTATTATACTTTCCTTCACTACAAACGAAACCCTAAGGAAAATCTTCACAGCTTGGTCAAGTATTAAGAAGAAGTTACGTAGAACTTCTAAGGGTTGTTTGGAGCGGTCGAGCGCCAGAGTAGAGCTAAACGCTGCTCAGACCGACATTTAAACTTGATAATTTTGGGCTTATCGAGGTAAATACTGACCTTCTATTGTAATTGGAAATTACATACCGTAGTAGTATAGAAATGAATATAAGATTCATGAAGGATATTACGTAAGAGATTTGAACCAAATCACATCGTAAGAATATTAAAGAAGTTAAGATTGAACTATACTTACATAGACCAGATTTACGTAGACTTGTGTAGTTTGACAGTAGGAAGTGTCGCCCGATTTTCCGTAGAATAGAGAACCCTCTCGCTTAGAATATTCTACAGAGTAGTCTAGATGTTGATAGACGATACGGCCTCTATAGGTTGAAAGATCGCGAGTAGCGTGTTCTACTTGGAAGGTGGACAAGGCTAGCCGTTATAGCATGAGCGCTTTGCTAATAATGATAATCGTCGCGAGGTACGTGATTCTTCCTATCCTCTCGAGCATGATATTTTAAAAGAATATATATAGTACGGTAGACGACGCAGTGTTAATCAACGTGGTTTTATCATGATGCCTTTTGACTCGAGTCCAATAATAAGAATCTTGAAGATTTCAAAAGAATTAAGAATCGCTTTTGAAAGAAGAGTAATGCTTGGTTTTAAAGCTAAGAGTTATACTAGCTTTACGGGAAGTTAGGTATAACGACTTAAGAGAGATAAAAGGAACGGTTTACTTAATTGTTTATGAACGCCTTATATTGATTTCGAAATGAGAATAAGTATCGAACAAACCACAAAGCTTAATAAAGTGGAAATGTATTGACTAATAAAGTATTATTAAAACCAGTAGAAACCTCCATCTACATGGTTAAGATGAGACAAAATGATATTACATTTCCTAGATCATGGTCGCTTAATAAGATTGTTATAAACAAGAATAACCTACTCACACATAAGGCATATATTTCAAATTGTTTTAAAGGAGAATTATATATTTAAGTGATTAAAACTATGAACTACTAAACCTTTCAAAATGAGAAACTTGAGCATTGGAAATTAGGCAAACTTGAACGCTTGGAAAATAATGTTGTTACTTGATTTTACAAAGGGAAGTGTTTTGGTTTACTTAAAAAGATAGTCACTCTATTTTTATACTACTGATATCAGGTGACTTTTGTGAAAGAAACGGATCTTTTAAAAGTTGTTAATGTATGAAGTACTTGG
Source organism: Przewalskia tangutica (assembly GCA_029844215.1). Taxonomy (NCBI): domain Eukaryota; kingdom Viridiplantae; phylum Streptophyta; class Magnoliopsida; order Solanales; family Solanaceae; genus Przewalskia; species Przewalskia tangutica. The sequence continues at coordinate 87,632 of JAQGDG010000273.1, forward strand.
GGATAAAACCCGAACTTGTTAACATAAACTAGAAAGTACCTTGTGTAAATAACTTGATTGTGTTGGTTTGTGATAGCCTTGTAATAATTTCTTGTTGATTTGATAAGTAAACATGTTTGTGATGCTACGGTGTTAGTATCTCGTGATGTTTGTGTAAAGGGGTTTCCTTGATCAGGCTTATGTTGTTTAACGATAAGTCATGATAGTATTGTACCACTCACCTCGACACGATACCGGGGTTAAGATGCCTCCGACGCTGGTATACTCAGCACCGGGACTATGATTCGAGAATACCTCACGCGGGTCCGTGGACCATGCGAACTACGAGAGTTCCGTGTTAGTGCGGTCTATATGGCCACGCGGCCTACGTGGCCATACGATCGCGAGTCCAGATTTACGCCGGAGTAGCTACCTCGACGCGGGAATACCTCACGCGCCTACGCGTGGCCTACGCGAGTCAGCGGAAGTTCCAGATTAGACGCGCACATTTGATATCGCGACGAGTGGCCGCCTTCGATTACATGTGGCGGTTCAGACACTCGTGGATACGCTTTATGACTTTGTTGGTACCGTGGGTTTTAGTAGTCGCTATGCCTTCGCATTTACCCCAGACGGTTTTATTATGACACAGCGGGACCCGTGTTCATGTGTATTCTCGTGCTTTTATATCATGATCGCCAAGCATGCGGGCGTATTCCACGCATGATTGATGTCAAGGGCGCGAGACCCATAGTTATATTTGAGTGATGACTTTGAGGCGCGAGTCCCCGACTTGACATGATCGCTATTTATCAGGAATCGTAGTTTGGTTATTATATATGTCTCCCGCCTATATAGACTACTATGATTTCATTTATAGTATTTTCGCCACATACTGGTATTGCTTTATCGACCTTTCGGGGCCGCTCATGACGCAGTAGAGGTACACCGGTTGATCCTCGCCATGTGGTCACAGCTCAGTTGGGAAGCTCCGCTTCTCCGAGGCTTATCTGGGTATAGTCCCCTATCGCAGGTACTTACATTTGTGGTACGGTGGGGCCCCGTCCCGCCATTGTTGTTATATCATTCTGAGGTATAGTAATCGCATGGGCAGAGTTGTAAAGGGATGTAACTGTCTGATTCAAGTTTTTATATATATATATACGCCGAAGGCAACTTTTCTCGTGATAAACTGCTTTACACTTCATGTTATTTCATGTCTTGTTTTATATTCCACCGATTTACTCGATGTATGTCTATTTGGGTGCTCGGTAAGGCACCACCACGCCCGTTCGGTCGTGACAATGGGCCTTGTCCCGCCATAGTTCAAAGATAACTCTTAGAGGTCCTGTATTCATACGCTGGTCGACTCGTGCAAATGAAATGTCTTTGTTTATGTACATTATATGGCGTAATTAGTCGCTTTGCCCTTGCACGATGTTGGTTTTAAAAAAAGTGTTATTTAAATTTCGCAGCTTACTTGTGTTGTTATGTATGGTGCCTGTGTAGGCACCACACTGCCCGGTTCAAAGTGATGCTTAAGTCTCTGGTTATAAAGAAGAATGTAAGTTTTAAAGTATAAAGCTAGTATAACGCTTTACGGGAAGTCAAGTTATAAGAGCTTTATGAAAAGTTAAAAAAAGAGTGGTTTACTCTAAGTAATATAAGTATGATAAATGACTTGATAATGAAAGGCAAATTGATTTAAAGGCATCAATTGCTTAAAGTTTTAAAAGAAAGAAGTCACTTGATTTAGGCTTTAAAATGTATTTTCTAAAAGGTATCAGGACTTGTCTTAAAACGTAGTTATGACTGATACTACTGCTATTAGTATCTTGGAAGTTTTATATGAAAAGGAGTCATTTTAAAAGAATAAAAGCACGTAGTACTTTGGGTTAAATTCCCGGATGTTATAATGACATGTTAGTTCCTTAAGTAAACTAAAATGAGAGTGTATATGAATAAGACTAATAAGAAGTTGGGATTTCTTAACTTGCTTATTTATCAGATGATGTTTCCAGAGTGCTTATGTTATGTATTTATGTTTGCAGGGCTTATGTTATAATGGCCTGGCCGAGCTAGGTAAGAGTATAAACGGCGGTAAACCCCAAGACGTTATACCACCGCCTGTGGTAAGAGTATAAACGGCGGTAAACCCCAAGACGTTATACCACCTTCTCCGTGGTAAGAGATAAACGGCGGGTAACCCCCAAGACGTTATACCACCTTCTCCAGGGTAAGAGTATGTCACGACCCGACCAAGCTCGCGATCGTGCCCTACCCGCACCCTTTCGTGATACATCGAGAATAGCAGCAGAACATACACAACTCGATAAAATGCTCAAACATAAAATAACAACAAAGTTAGCCGATAAGGCCACCTTCCGTAAACTATGAAAATAAAACAGTACATTTTTTTTTCTTTACAACCCAAACCACAATGTGACTACATACCTCTAAGAATAACTCATGGCAGGTGCCCCGCCATACCTCGAATGTACAAAACCGACAATACCAGTGGATAAGCCTCCTAATAAAGGAGCTTCTCAACACCAACAAAGGATCCTAAGAGCGAGGATCAAGAACTCTGACTTACCACGCAGATTTAACGCACTTCAAGGAGGTCAAGACAATATGTACCAAATATGTGAAACCAAAGCATCAGAATGAAATCATAAGTCTATAATAAACTCGAGACAGGATGATAACTCAATTAACAGACAAAGGCCTTACTAACAATGAGAGTAATCAAAAGTATACTTACAACATAAAAATAGAAGCTCGCGATCAAAGCAGACCACCCGCAAATCCACTAAACACGTGGTATAACGATTCGAGATTTACCCTCATTTATCTCTTACCCTCGCTGTGGTATAACGATATTGGGATTTACCTCATTTATACTCTTACCAAGGTGGTATAACAATCTGGGATTTACCCTCGTATATACTCTTACCCCAAGAAAGTGGTATAACGATCTGGGGATTTACCCTCGATATACTCTTACCCCGGCAAGTGGTATAATTGTTATACCCCGTAGTTCCGTGGTATGTATGCGAGGACGCATTTAGAATACGGCGTAAAGATTGGAAAGAAGAAAGAGGCGATTTTTCCACTAAAAGTTTCCGGTTTTTGTGAAGGAAAAGGTTCGTTAACGGGAATTGATTCCCGATTTGGTATTTGGACTTCTTAGATTATATTAGAATTTTGGGATTTTATTTTCTGAATGGTCACGCTGGGCCCACTGAGAAATTTACGCTTTGGGGGCCCGCTGATTTTGAGATTTTGGCCGTTATGGATATTTTCTAAGACGCAAATATTTTGATTTAATCGGGGCGACACGGTCACCCCACGTGGCACCTCGCCGAATTACGTTTGTACACAACACCCTGCTAGAGTCGCCGACGAAACGCTCTACCTAACTTACGGGCGGTAAATTACGCTATGTCATTTAGTATTTTTATGGATTTTTCCGAGAGACGCAAACGCTTTGGACAAACGAGAGGGCAACACTTGGCACCCTCTCGTCAGCGGACTTGGGCGGCTAGTACGAATGGACGAGCAAGTGTCGTTGATATTTGCAGATATTTATGGGGTTTTAAGGAGTAGGTCTAGGGCACTTGGGCATATTCGCCCTCCACTTGCCCCCACTTGGCTAGATCTTCGCCATTGGTTGGCCTTTGCTCGCCTATAAATACCCTCCCCTTTGAAGACTTCTTCATCAATTCCATAATTTCCAAGTCTCAAAACCTCCTCCTCCTTGTTGGTTTCGTCCTCCCTCTTCCTTTGTGAAGCCTTGGCCGAGGTGCACCCTCCTGAGGCCTCGGCCGAGGTACACCCCCTCCCAAGCGCCGTGAGGTACCCCCTCCCCTCGCCTTGTTGTTCTCGTAGAATACACCCCTCTTGGTAGAAATACTCTCAAAAGTATTACATTATACCCAAATTACCTTAGCCGATACCTTGTAGTATTCCAAAGAAACCTCTATACGTAGAGTCTTAAATACTACCAGATGTCCTTTTTGTCTCAAACCGAAACCCTAAGGAAATCTTCATTGATTGATTCAAGTATTTAAGTGAAGTTGGTTAGAACTTCTGGGTTGTTTGGAGCGGTCGAGCACCGAGTAGAGCTAAGCGCTGCTAAGGATCGACATTTATACTTGATAATTACGGGCTTATCGAGGTAATTATCTGTTCTCTATTTGTAATTGGAAATTACATGTTGTTAGAATATATAGTTGAAATATACTATATATAGAACTAAGCTTAGATCGCGCAATGTCTTTTGACTTAAGCCCAAGAATAAAGAAAAGAATCGAATCAGATTTACATAGGACCGTATTGCAAGAGACTTGTGTAGTATTGTCGAGTAGAATTGTACACGCCCTGCTAGATGGTAAAACCCCCGTTGGCTTCGTGGCCGCCTCGTTAGAGAGGAGATTTACGCTGTCATGTGGGTGAGGTCGCTAATTTTCTCAGAGAAATGGAACCTTGTGTTTTGAAGTTAATAGACGCCAGACCTTTTAGTGAAAGTACTAAGAGTAGCGTATTCTACTCGAGGAGTGGAAAGGGCTAGTGCGTTGTAGTACTTGGAGCATTTTGCTTATTTTCGATACTCGCCGCGAGGTATGTGAACCTTTTCCTATCTCTTCTAGCACGATATGTGTGAACTATGTAGTACGGTAGACGCATACGTGTTAACCGTGGTTTGATTGTTTTTAAAAACATAAAGTGTTATAACGCTTTACGGGAAGTCGTCATAATGCCTTTACGTAGGTAAGAAAATACCTCGTGGTTTTAAAAGGTAATCATGTGAATTATAAATCGCTTGTTATAATAAGGAACTTGACGATTTCAAAAGAATTATAAATCGCTTTAAGCGGAGAGTAATACTTGGTTTTTGAAAACTTAAGAGTTATACTAGCTTTACGGGAAGTTAGGTATAACGGCTTAAGAATGTTTTATCGATTTCGAAATCGAACGTATCGCCAAACCACCGCAAATATAATAAAGGAAAATGTATCGACTAATGAGTTGTATTATTAAAACCAAGAGAAACCTCCATCCGCATAGAAACTAAGACGACAAAATAATATTACATTTTCTAGGTCATGGTCATTGTAGTAAGATAATTATAAACAAGAATAACCTATTCACACATAAGACTTATGTTACTCAAATGTTTTAAAAGAGATTAAGACTATGAGTTATGAAACCTTTCTAAAATAAAGTTGACTTGAGCATTTGAAATTAGGCAAACTCGACGCTTGGAAAATAATGTTGTTACTTGATTTTACAAAGGTAAGTGTTTTGGGTTTATTTAAAAAGATACCACTCTATTTTATACTACGGGTATCAGGTGACTTATGGAAGGAACTGATCTTTTAAAGATTTAACGTGAAGTACTTTGGGGTAGATACCCAACTTGTTAATGTAAAGTACCTTGTGTGAATAACTTGATTGTATTGGTTTGTGATAGCCTTGTAATACTTTCTTGTTGATTTGATAAGTAAACACGTTAGACGCTACGCGTGTTAGATTCGCGACGTTAGTGTAAAGCGGGTTTTCCTCGACTACGCTTAAAGTTGTTTGACTATCACCGCTATATTGGTATTGTACCACTTACCTTGACTCAGGTCCGAGGTTGCCGCCTCCGACGCGGGTAGACTCAGCGGTCCGGGACCATGATTCGAGAATACCTCACGCGGGTCCGTGGATCCACGCGAACTACGGAGTTCCGTGTTAGTTTACGCCCTCGTGGTCACGCGGTTCAGGCTACGCGATCGCGAGTCCGTGATTTACGCCGGAGTAGCTACCGACAAGCGGGTTATACCTCACGCGCCTACGAGGTTGGCCGGCGCGGGCTACGGAAAGTTCTGTGGCTAGACGCCGCACATTTGATATCGCGCGAAAGTGACCAATTTTTATCATGTGACGCCTAGACATATATCATGACACGCTTTATGACCTTGTTGGTACTGCGGTGTTAGTAGCTCGCCATGCCTTCAGATTTACCCCGCATCGCTTTATTAGACACAGCGGACCTCGTGTTCATGCGTATTCCTCGTGCTTGATATCATAAACGCAGCGGCGAAGGTATTCCACGCACGATTGATGTCGGGCGTGAGACCCATTGTTAAATTTGAGTGATGACTTGAGGCGCGAGTCCTCGACTTGGTACGATCGCTATTTATGCCGAATCAGAGTTCGTTATCATACATGTCTCCCGCTTCAGATAGACTACTATGATTTCATTTACGTGAGTTATTTTCGGTTTCACATACTGCACCGCCAGATCGACTCCTTCGGGGCTGCTCATGCCGCAGTAAAGGTACACCGCCGCTGATCCTCGCCTTAGGGTCACAGCTCGCTGGGAAAGCTCCGCTTCTCCGAGGCTTATTCGTATAGTCCCCTCGTTGTCAGGTGCTATTCTGTGGTATGACGGCCCCGCCCGCCGTTGTTGTCATATCATTCGTAGAGGTCCGTAGTAATCGCTGCAAGGTGGTTTGTAAAAAAAGATTAAACTGCTCATGTTGAAAAAGTTGTTATTTATATATACGCCAAAGGCAAGTTTTTCTCAGATTATTGTTTCATATTTCATAATATGTCTTGTATCGCTTTTATGTTCCGCCGACACTGATGTTGTATCACTAGGTGCCCGGTAGGCACTACCACGCCCTAATCGGTCGTGACAAAAGTGGTATCGTGAGCGCTTAATCCTCTGAAAGTGTCTACGCATCAGATCCAAGAGAGTCTTGATTATCGCTGCGCACCACATCAATAATCGTGAGGCTATAGGATATTTAGGATTGGTTTCTATTCTTCTCACTCCGAGATCGTGCCTTAGAGCCGTGTTGTAAGTAGACCCTCCGACGATTTCTTTCCTTATCGCTATGCCTCCGCAGGCAAACCCGCCCAGAGGGCAAGGCAACGGCGGAGCCGCGAGCAGTTCAGAGGGTTACGCGGCACAGCCCAATCATTACCTAGGTAATGCTTCATTCGGGATTTCGCGACATCACTAGCCCCGAAAGTTTAGCACGGCGACGGCAGCTCCATCGCGCCATGATACGTGAACCTTCGCCTACGCACCAGAACAGAGAATATGGATTGCAAAGAGGCGACTCACATTAGCTATGGATTTGGCTACCGAGAGTATACCGACGTATCGCGAGTCTGACGGCTATCTAAGAGAGGGTCGTGCAAGAGTAATTCTTCGCTTAGGTTTCGAGCATGGCTCGTGTACGCTTACGCGCATCAAAGCCGAGAAGCATAGAAATCATGGTGGGTTAACCGAGTAAGATTTTGGGGTTGCAGGCGCGCGGGCCTTAGAGTGTTATACGTAGAGACCTTGTGAGGCGAGGCCATCTCAAGAAAAGGTGTAGTGTTATGTTTGATCTCATCGTATGCATAGCGCACGTGAGCTATGTTTGGGATAGGTCCCTAGTAGCGTGGAATGAAAGGGGTAGTTGAGCTAAGAAGACCGCCAGGTTTTCTAACGTGATTAGCGAGATTGTTCCTTCCTGGAACTAGTGCTCGCGCGCTGTCGTTAGGTTGAGGCCACGCGCGCGTCAACCCGCGACCGCTTTACGCGGGTCAGTGTGGTGGTCCCGCCGTGATAGGGTCGAGGGTGTTAGGCCCATGTTTAGTTAACCAACAGACGAAGTTCGTGGATGCATTCGACCAAAGAGTCGGGCCGACGGGGCAGCCCGCCGTGGTTTTTCGATCGAGACCATGTACTTGCAAAGGTTGATTATATCGTAAAGGTTGTAAGGTCGCACGGTGCCTACCTTCACCTTATGACAGCAATGAAGCCTGTGTGGCTATTTTCGTTTTCTAAGAGTTTGACCAGCAGGTTAAGAACTCAAAGTAGTCTCAGACCGCATTCGCCTCGCCAGCAAAGCTGGTTTCGCGGTAATTGCGAGGATTGTTGGTTCCCGTGGAGGAGCGCTAAGCTACCATTTCGTTGTTCTGATGTCGCCTTATGAAGCCTTGTAGGGGCGGAAGTGTAAGTTGCCGGCCGATTGGTCTGACGCTGGCAAGGTTCAGATAGTCGTTCAGCTTGTTCCAAAGCAGATCGCGGCAGCGGTTTGTCTGTAGAAGTTTTGGCACCGTAGGAATCGTGGCGGATAATCGCGACGACGCTTAAAGTTCAGCCGACGGCCGGTCTTCTTGAAAGTACCACCCCTGATTGGGTGACGAAGTTTTGGAAATGTATGAACTTAGCCCGAGTTACTTGGGCCTTTGAGTTCACGCAAGAATAGGCCGTCGTTTATATGTTAGCAATTGCCGTCCGACTTGTGAGGCAAGACGTCCGGCCTTTCGTATTGTTGTTCTGGCCGAGCGATAAAGAGGCCAGAGCTCTACCACGGAACAGACCCGAACCGTGGCTCTCCGTATGGCACATCCCGGTGGCCGGGCGGTACGCCTCGTGGATCGCAAGTTCTGCATAATTTGTTGGTCGCCGGAGCGGCTCGCGACAAAGTGACAAAAGTGGTATCGACTGGCGAAGTATATTTTTGACCCCGGAAGAGGTATTTGTGGTGATGTAGAGGTGTTTCGGCTCGATGTAAGTTTTTGCGCAGTGTTTCATGGCCAAAGCGTGGCGTGATTGTTCTCATAAGTATAGAGAGACTATATCGACGCCAGATGGGCGAAACATTCGACGAATGTTTCAATGGGGAGAATGTTATACCCGTAGTTCCGTGGTATGATGCGAGGACGCATTTACGAGAATACGCGTAAAGATCGGAAAGCGAAGAAAGAGGCGATTTTTCCACTAAAAGTTTCCGGTTTTGGAAGGAAAAGGTTCGTTAACGGGAATCGATTCCCAGATTTGGTATTTGGACTTCTTAGATTATATTAGAATTTTGGGATTTTATTTTCTGAATGGTCACGGGCCCACTTGAGAAATTTACGGCTTTGGGGGCCCGCTGATTTTGAGATTTTGGTCGTTATGGATATTTTCAAGACGAAATATTTTGATTTAATCGGGGCGACACGCGTCACCCCCACGTGGCACCCTCGCCGAATTACGTTTGTACACAACACCTTGCTAGAGTCGCTGACGAACGCTCTACCTAACTTACGGGCGGTAAATTACGCGCTTATGTCATTTAGTATTTTTATGGATTTTTCCGAGAGACGAAACGCTTTGGACCAACGAGAGGGCAACACTTCGCACCCTCTCGCAGCGGACTCGGGCGGCTTAGGCCGAATGGACGAGCAAGTGTTGTTGATATTTGTGTAGATATTTGCAGGTTTTAAGCGAGTAGGTCTGTGGGCACTGGGCATATTCGCCCTCCACTTGCCCCACTTGGCTAGATCTCGCCATCGTCGCCTTTGCTTCGCCTATAAATACCTCCCCTTTCAAGACTTCTTCATCAATTCCATAATTTCCAAGTCTTGAAAACCTCCTCCCTCCTTGGTTTCCCCCTCCTCTTCCTTTGCGGCCTCGCCGAGGGGTGCACCCTCCTGTAGGCCTCGCCGGCGGGTACACCCCCTCCTATGGGCCGTGTGAGGTACCCCCTGCCTTGTTGTTCTCGTGAGAATACCCCCCCTCTTGGTAGAAATACTCTCAAAAGTATTGTTACTATACCCAAATTACCTTAGCCGTATACCTTGTAGTATTCCAAAGAAACCTCTATACGTAGAGTCTTAAATACTACCAGATGTCCTTTTTGTCTCAAACCGAAACCCAAGGAAATCTTCATCGATTGATCAAGATTTAAGTGAAGCTGGTTAGAACTTCTAAGGGTTGTTTGAGCCGTCGAGCACCGAGTAGAGCTGCGCCATAAGGATCGACATTTATACTTGATAATTACGGGCTTATCGAGGTAATTATCTTGTCTCTCTATTTGTAATTGGAAATTACATGCTGTTAGAATATATAGTTGAAGATACTATATATAGAACTGCTTAGATCGCGCAATGTCTTTTGACTTAAGCCTCAAGAATAAAGAAAAGAATCGAATCAGATTTACATAGACCGTATTGCAGAGACTTGTGTAGTATTGTCGAGTAATTGTACACGCCCGTTAGACGTAAAACCCCGTTGGCTTCGTGGCCTCGTTAGAGAGGAGATTTACGCTGTCATGTGTGTGAGGTGCCGCCAATTTTCTCAGAGAGAAATGGAACCTTGTGTTTTGAAGTTAATAGACGCCAGGACCTTTTTAGTGAAAGTACTAAGAGTAGCGTATTCTACTGGCGAGAGTGGAAAGAGCTAGTGCGTTGTAGTACTGGAGCATTTTGCTTATTGTCGATACTGCCGCGAGGTATGTGAACCTTTTCCTATCTCTTCTAGCATGATATGTGTGGAACTATGTAGTACGGTATACGCATACGTGTTAACCGTGGTTTGATTGTTTTAAAAACATAAAGTGTTATAACGCTTTACGAAGTCGTCATAATAAATTTACGTAGGTAAGAAAATACCTCGTGGTTTTAAAAGGTAATCATGTGAATTATAACCGCTTGTTATAATAAGGAACTTGATGTATTTCAAAAGAATTATAAATCGCTTTAAGTGAGAGTAATACTTGGTTTTTGAAAACTTAAGAGTTATACTAGCTTTACGGGAAGTTAGGTATAACGCTTAAGAATGTTTTATTGATTTCGAAATCGTAACGTATCGCCAAACCACCGCAGCTGCTAATAAAGGAAAATGTACCGACTAATGAGTTGTATTATTAAAACCAGAGAAACCTCCATCCGCATAGAAACTAAGACAGACAAAATGATATTACATTTTCTAGGTCATGGTCAGTAGTAAGATAATTATAAACAAGAATAACCTATTCACACATAAGACTTATGTTACTCAAATGTTTTAAAAGAGATTAAGACTATGAGTTATGAAACCTTTCTAAAATAAGTGACTTGAGCATTTGAAATTAGGCAACTCGACGCTTGGAAAATAACGTTGTTACTTGATTTTACAAAGGTAAGTGTTTTGGTTTATTTAAAAAGACAAATACTCTATTTTATACTACGGGTATCAGGTGACTTATGGAAGGAACGGATCTTTTAAAGATTTAATGTGTGAAGTACTTTGGGGGTAGATACCGAACTTGTTAATGTAAAGCACCTTGCGTGAATAACTTGATTGTATTGGTTTGTGATAGCCTTCTAATACTTTCTTGTTGATTTGATAAGTAAACACGTTAGATGCTACGGTGTTAGTATCTCGTGATGTTAGTGTAAAGCGGGTTTTCCCTCGATCGCGCTTTAAAGTTGTTTGACTATCACCGCTATGCTGGTATTGTACCACTTACCTTGACTTGGTCCGAGGTTGTCGCCTCCGACGCTGGTAGACTCAGCGGTCCGGGACCATGATTCGAGAATACCTCACGCGTCCAGGATCCACGCGAACTACGGAGTTCCGTGTTAGTTTACGCCCTCGTGGTCACGCGGTTCGCGCTACGCGATCGCGAGTCCAGATCGACGCCGGGAGTAGCACCCTCGACGCGTGGTTATACCTCACGCGCCTACGAGGTTGGCCTACGCGGGCTACGGAAAGTTCTGGCTAGACGCGCACATTTGATATCATGCGCGAGTGACCGCCTTTTATCACGTGACGGCTTAGACAGATATCATGACACGCTTTATGACCTTGTTGGTACTGCTGGCGTAGTAGCCGGCCATGCCTTCGCATTTACCCCGCATCGCTTTATTAGGACACAGCGGACCCGTGTTCATGCGTATTCCTCGCGCCAGATATCATAAAATGCCAGGCAGCTGGCGAAGGTATTCCACGCACGATTGATGCTGCGCGAGACCCATTGTTAAATTTGAGTGATGACTTGAGGCGCGAGTCCCCGACTTGGCATGATCGCTATTTATGCCGAATCAGAGTTCGTTATCATACATGTCTCCCGCTCAGATAGACTACTATGATTTCATTTACGTAGTTATTTTCGTTTCACATACTGCAATTGCCAGATCGACTCCTTCGGGGCCGCTCATGCCGCAGTAAAGGTACACCGCCGCTGATCCTCGCCTAGGGTCACGTCATTGCTTGGGAAAGCTCCGCTTTCTCCGAGGCTTATTCGCATAGTCCCCGTTGTCAGTGCGCTACATTCGTGGTACGACGGCCCCGTCCCGCCGTTGTTGTCATATCATTCGTAGAGGTCCGTAGTAATCAAGCGTGGTTTGTAAAAAAAGATTAAACTGCTCATGTTGAAAAGTTGTTATTTATATATACGCCAAAGGCAAGTTTTTCTCGATTATTGTTTCATATTTCATAATATGTCTTGTATCGCTTTTATGTTCCGCCGATTACTGATGTTGTATCACCAGGTGCCCGGTAGGCACTACCACGCCCTAATCGGTCGTGACAAAAGTGGTATCGAGCGCTTAATCCTCTGAAAGTGTCTACGCATCGTGATCCGAGAGTCTTGATTATCTGCAGGCGCGCACTACATCAATAATCGTGAGGCTATAGGATATTTAGATTGGTTTCTATTCTTCTCACTCGAGATCGTGCCTTAGAGTCGTGTTGCAAGTAGACTCTCCGACGCATTTCTTTCCCTTATCGCTATGCCTCCGCCAGGGCAAACCCGCCCAGAGGGCAAGGCACCGGCGGAGCCGCGAGCAGAGTTCGTGAGGGTTACGCTGGCACAGCCCAATCATTACCTAGGTAATGCTTCATTCGGGATTTCGCGACATCACTAGCCCCAAAAGTTTAGCACGGCGACGCAGCTCATCGCGCCATGATATTTGAACCTTCGGGCCCACGCACCAGAACAGAGAATATGGATTGCAAAGAGGCACTCGCATTAGCTATGGATTTGGCTACCAGAGTATACCGACGTATCGCGAGTCTTGACGGCTATCTAAGAGAGGGTCGCAAGAGTAATTCTTCGCTAGTTGAGCACGGCTCGGTACGCTTACGCGCATCAGCCGAGAAGCATAGAAATCACGCGGTTAACCGAGTAAGATTTTGGGGGTTGCAGGCGCGGCCTTAGAGTGTTATACGTAGACCTTAGAGCGCAGGCCATCTCAAGAAAAGGTGTAGTGTTATGTTTGATCCTTATCGTAAGGCATAGCGCACGTGAGCTATGTTTGGGATAGTCCCCAGTAGTGTGGAATGAAAGGGGTAGTTGAATCCTAAGACCGCCAGGTTTTCGAACGTGATTAGCGAGATTGTTCCTTCGGAACTAGTGTTCGCGCTGGCCACGTTAGGTCAGGCCACGCCGCGTCAACCCGCGACCGCTTACGCTGGGTCGGGCCAGGTGGTCCCGCCAGTGATAGGGTCACGAGGTGTTAGGGCCCATGTTTAGTTAACCAACAGACGAGTTCGTGGATGATTCGACCAGAGTCGGGCCGATAGGGCAGCCCGTCGTGGTTTTTCGATCGAGACCATGTACTTGCAAAGGTTGATTATATCGTAAAGGTTGTAAGGTCGCACGGGTGCCTACCTTCACCTTATGACAGCAAAGAAGCCTGTGTTGTGGCTATTTTCGTTTTCTAAGAGTTTGACCAGCAGGTTAAGAACTCAGCGAGTCTCGACCGCATTCGCCCTGCCAGCGCTGGTTTCGTGGTAATCGCGAGGATTGTTGGTTCCCGTGGAGGAGCGCTTAAGCTACCATTTTGTTCTGATGTCGCCTTATGAAGCCTTGCAGGGGCTGAAGTGTAAGTTGCCGGCCGATTGGTCTGGACGCTGGCAAGGTTCAGATAGTCGTTCAGCTTGTTCCAAAGCAGATCGCTAAGCGGCTTGTCTGTAAGGTTTTGGCACTGTAGGAATCGTATGGATAATCGGCGACGACGCTTAAAGTTCAAAGCCGACGGTCGGTCTTCAAAGTACCACCCGGATTGGGTGTGACGAAGTTTTGGAAATGTATGAACTTAGCCCGAGTTACTTTGGGCCTTTTGAGTTCATGTACAATAGGCCATTTATATGTTAGCAATTGCCGTCCGACTTGTGAGGCAGACGTCCGGTCTTTCGTATTGTTGTTCGGCCGAGCGATAAAGAGGCCGAGCCTCTACCACGGAATAGACCAACCGTGGCTCTCCGATGGCACATCCCGAGAAGGGCCGGCGGCACGCCTCGTGGATCGCAGCACCGGCACCATTTGTTGGTCGCCGAGCGCGCTCGCGACAAAGTGACAAAAGTGGTATCGCGACTGAAGTATATTTTTGACCCCGGAAGAGGTATTTGTGGTGATGTAGAGGTGTTTCCTCGTGGGCTTGGATGTAAGTTTTTGCGCAGTGTTTCCACGCCAAAGCGTGGCGTGATCGTTCTCATAAGATGAGTAGACTATATCGACGCCAGATGTTTGGGGATTAGAAGGAACATTCGGACGAATGTTTCTGGCGGGGAAATGTTATACCCCGTAGTTCCGTGGTATGTATGCGAGGACGCACGCAGAATACGTAAAAGATTGGAAAGCGAAGAAAGAGGTGATTTTTCCACTAAAAGTTTCCGGCTTTTGTGAAGGAAAAGGTTCGTTAACGGGAATTGATTCCCTGATTTGGTATTTGGACTTCTTAGATTATATTAGAATTTTGGGATTTTATTTTCTGAATGGTCACTGGGCCCACTTGAGAAATTTACGCTTTGTGGGGCCCGCTTGATTTTGAGATTTTGGTCATATGGATATTTTCTAAGACGAAATATTTTGGATTTAATCGGGGCGACACGTGTCACCCCACGTGGCACCTCGCCGAATTATGTTTGTACACAACACCTGCTAGAGTCGCTGACGAACGCTCTACCTAACTTACGGGCGGTAAATTACTGGCTATGTCATTTAGTATTTTTATGGATTTTTCCGAGAGACGCAAACGCTTTGGACCAACGAGGGCAACACTTGGCACCCTCTCGCAGCGGACTTGAAGGGCTAGTAGGCCGAATGGACGAGCAAGTGTTGGTCGATATTTGTGTAGATATTTTGCAGGGTTTTAAGCGAGTAGGTCTGGGGCACTTGGGCATATCTTCGCCCTCCACTTGCCCCCACTTGGCTAGATCTTGGCCATTGGTTGGCCTTTGCTTGGCCTATAAATACCCTCCCCTTTGAAGACTTCTTCATCAATTCCATAATTTCCAAGTCTTGAAAACCTCCTCCTCCTCGCTGGTTTCTCGCCCCTCCTCTTCCTTTGTGAAGCTGGCCGAGGTGCACCCTCCTGCAGGCCTTGGCCGAGGGTACACCCCCTCCTAGCGGTGTGCCGCAGGTACCCCTGCCTTGTTGTTCTCGTGAATACACCCTCTTGGTAGAAATACTCTCAAAAGTATTGCTACTATACCCAAATTACCTTAGCCGTATACCTTGTAGTATTCCAAAGAAACCTCTATACGTAGAGCCCTGAAATACTACCAGATGTCCTTTTTGTCTCAAACCGAAACCCTAAGGAAATCTTCATCGATTGATCAAGATTTAAGCAGGTTGGTTAGAACTTCTGTGTTGCTTGAGCGTCGAGCACCTTAGTAGAGCTAAGCTGCTAAGGATCGACATTTATACTTGATAATTATGGGCTTATCGAGGTAATTATCTTGTTCTCTATTTGTAATTGGAAATTACATGTTGTTAGAATATATAGTTGAAGTATACTATATATGTAACTGCTTAGATCGCGCAATGTCTTTTGACTTAAGCCCAAGAATAAAGAAAAGAATCGAATCAGATTTACATAGATCAGACATTGCAGAGACTTGTGTAGTATTGCCGAGTAGAATTGTACACGCCCATAGACGTAAAACCCCCGGTTGGCCAGGCCGCCTCATTGTAGAGGAGATTTACGCCATGCCGTGTGAGGTGCCGCTAATTTTCTCAGAGAGAAATGGAACCTGTGTTTTGAAGTTAATAGACGCCAGACCTTTTAGGTGAAAGTACTAAGAGTAGCGATTCTACTTGAGGAGTGGAAAGAGCTAGCAGCGCGTTGTAGTACTGAGCATTTTGCTTATCATCGATACTCGCGCGGTATGTGAACCTTTTCCTATCTCTTCTAGCACGATATGTATGAACTATGTAGTACGGTAACGCATACGTGTTAACCGTGTTTGATTGTTTTTAAAACATAAAGTGTTATAACGCTTTACGGGAAGTCAATCATAACAACTTTACGTAGGTAAGAAAATACCTTGTGGTTTTAAAAGGTAATCATGTGAATTATAACGCTTGTTATAATAAGGAACTTGATGATTTCAAAAGAATTATAAATCGCTTTCAGGAGAGTAATACTTGGTTTTTGAAAACTTAAGAGTTATACTAGCTTTACGGAAGTTAGGTATAACGCTTAAGAATGTTTTATCGATTTCGAAATCAAAATGTGTATCGCCAAACCATCGCAGCTAATAAAGGAAAATGTATCGACTAATGAGTTGTATTATTAAAACCAGTAGAAACCTCCATCCGCATAGAAACTAAGATTTAGACAAAATGATATTACATTTTCTAGGTCATGGTCAGAGTAAGATAATTATAAACAAGAATAACCTATTCACACATAAGACTTATGTTACTCAAATGTTTTAAAAGAGATTAAGACTATGAGTTATGAAACCTTTCTAAAATAAGTTGACTCGAGCATTTGAAATTAGGCAAACTCGACGCTTGGAAAATAATGTTGTTACTTGATTTTACAAAGGTAAGTGTTTTGGGTTTACTTAAAAGACAAATACCACTTATTTTATACTACGGGTATCAGGTGACTTATGAAGGAACTGATCTTTAAAGATTTAACGTGCGAAGTACTTCGGGGTAGATACCCGAACTTGTTAATGTAAAGTACCTCGTGTGAATAACTTGATTGTATTGGTTTGTGATAGCCTTGTAATACTTTCTGTTGATTTGATAAGTAAACATGTTAGATGCTACGCAGTTAAGATTCGTGATGTTAGTGTAAAGGGGTTTTCCTCGATCGCGCTTTAAAGTTGTTTGACTATCACCATGCTGGTATTGTACCACTTACCTTGACTTGTGTCCGAGGTTGTCGCCTCCGACGCGGTAGACTCAGCGTCCTGGGACCATGATTCGAGAATACCTCACGCGTCCGTGGATCCACGCGAATCAGAACGACTTCGGCCCCGGCCCGCATCGTGCCTTATCCTGCACCCTAGTGACACAACATCGAGAGAACTAATGGAAAATAAAACTTTAAACAAGAAACAAGATATATGATCATAAACAAAGCCAACCCAACTGCTACCTTCCAATAACATATATAAATACAACTCTTACAAAACGAATGCTTAATCCTTTTTACAAACCCCGCCACAACAAAGATACATGCACTTAAGATTTACAACAACTATGACGGACAGGCCTCGCCATACCCCTGAATGTACAAGAACCTACAACTCAGGGAAACATACCAAAAGATAAGCCTCCTGAGAAACGGAGCTTCCCAAAACGCCGAATCAGATCCTAAGAGCGAGGATCCACGATCGACGTACTTACCGCAGATTAACGCAGCCTCAAGCGAGGTCAAGATAACAGTACCAAGTATGTGAAATCGTAAAATATCAGAATGAAATCATACTAGTCTATATAAAGCAGAGACATGTATGATAACCAAACTACGCTTCACAACATAAAAGCAACATGTTCAATGTGACTCACGCCTCAAGTCATCACTAAATATAACTAGGTCTCACGCCCACAACATCAATCATGTTCGCATCACGGCCGCATGCCCCTGACGCAGATAGGTGTAGACATGTCCATGATGCAACAATAATACCAATGCCCCACGGCCACATGCCCCGAATTCTACTCGGTAGACACGCCCACGTGACATCAACAATAATATACCGGTGATCAACTCGCCGCACGCACGCCACATGCCCCGAATTTACCTCAACAGACATGTCCATGTAACCATAATAACAATATATCGGTAATCAACCCGCCGCACGTCGCGATGCCCCTAATATCGTGACGGTAGACTTGTCCATGTGACATCAACAACAAGACAAGAATCAAAATGGAAACATACCCGCGGAATTCTCCATCACCGCCAAAGACGCCCAAGTAAGTTCTCAATAAGTCGACCGCCTCTATCGAGACGCTAAACACGTAAATACCACACTTGCACAACAAAGGCTATCATCACAAGATAGGCAAGTTTCACAACAACAAGCATAGACAAGTTTCACAACAACAAGCATAGGCAAGTTTCACAACAACAAGCATAGGTAAGTTTCACACAACTCAAAGTACTTTCATTTTATGCCAAAGTCCGGGTTTTTAACCCCAAAGTACTACATACGTTAAGTTCTTTTAAAAGAGATCCATTACTTTTATAAAAGTCACCCGATACCCGTAGTATTAGAATGACCAACCCACATTCCTTTTCAAAATCAAGTAACAACATTCTTTTCCTAAGTTCCAGTTTGCCTAGTTTCAATTACTCAAGCTTCTCATTTTCAAATGGTTTCATAGTTCCCAAACTTAATCACTGATTCCTTTTAGAACAATCGAGTAATATATGTCTTATATGTGAGTAGTTTATTCTTGTTTATAACGATCTTATTACAAAGAGCCATGATCTAAAAATGTAATATCATTTTGTCTCATCTTAGCTTCTACGCAGACGGAGGTTTCTACCGTTTTAATACAACACATCAATATTCAATACATTTTCCTTTATTAACGCCGCAGGGTCCTGTCGATACACATTCTCGATTTCCAAATCAAGAAACATTATCCCTTTAAAAACCAAGTACTCATTACTCACGAACGAGGTTTCACACAACATCCACATTAACAAATAAGTTAAGTCTCTTATCTTATAAGATCAAGTCTCTTAACTTCTAACATCAAGAAACCATTTTCACTACATAAGGTCGTTATAACTAACTTCCCATAAAGTTATTATAACACCCTATGTTTTAAAACAACCAAATCACTTAGCATACGACGCCTACCGCATTACATAGTTCACAACAATCATGCTAGAAAAGATAGAAGAGGTTCACATACCTCGCGACGATTTATCGACAATAAGCAAAATGCTCCAAGTACTACAACCTGCTAGCCCTTTCCACTCCTCGAGTAACACGCCACTCTTAGTACTTTCACCTATAAAGGTCACAAACGCCTATTAACCCCAAAACACAAGTTTATCATCTTTCTACGTAAAATTCGGCAAAGACTCTCCTTCCCGCAAGAACAGAAATCTCCTCCTCTATCGAGGCCGCCACCAAGCCAACCGTGGTGGGTTTACACGACTAACCTGACGTGTACTATTCTACTCGAATACTACACAAGTTCATCGCAATACACCCCTATGTAAATACAATAGCTGGGCTTTATTCTTCAGCTTAAGTCAAAAGACATTGCTTAATACTATATAGTTCCATATATAGTATACTTCAACTATATATTCTAACAAACATGTAATTTCCAATTACAATAGAGGACAAGATAATTACCTCGATAAGCCCAAAATTATCCAAGTTATAACGTCGATCCCGAGCAAGGTTTAGCTCCTACTCTGCGCTCCAAACAACCCTTAGAAGTTCTAACTAACTTCTACTCAAATACTTCAACCAACTGAAGATTTCCTGGTTTCGCTGAGACTAAAAGGACAAAAGGTAGTATTTCCTGACTTCACGATAGAGGTATCTTTGAATACTACAAGGTACAAGGCTAAGGTATTTTGGGCATTATAACAATACTGGAGAGTATTTCTACCAAGAGGGGTGTATTATACTAAACAACTAGTTAGTGGGTACCCCACCTTAGCACCACAAAGTGTATGGAGGCTCTCGCCATAAGGCCACCTGGGGGGATGAGTCGACTAACTCAACACTATGAGGGAGGGATTTTAGGCTTGAAGGTTTCATTTGTGGATGAAGAGTTCATCAACATAAGTGTGGTATTTATAAGAAAACCAAAGTGCCAACCAACGGCCAAGATCTAGCCAAGTGCAAGGCAAGTGTAAGGCCAAGATCGCCAAGTGCACCCTAACTCCTACTCCACAAAACATCGCACCAAACAAGCCACAAAACAAGGCCAAAACAAGGCACAAACAAGGCACCAATAGACACAAAACGCGAGCCAAAAGATCAAGCCAAAACGCGAACCACTTCGCGCACTGACGCCCACTTGTTTAATGCGAGGGTGACACATGTCACCTCCCGCTGGTCCAAAATGTTTCGCCTCTGAAAAATCCGCAAAATTTAAAAAGGACATAGCCGAATTTTCCTCGCAAGTTATGTAAAACGCTTCATTTAAAAACGACTTAACCGTGTTAGGCGACAAATGTCATTCTACTAAGCCACTCTAGGCGGGTGACACGTGTCACCCTCCTATTGGCCCAAAATAAAACATCTTCCAAAATATCCACGATGGCCAAAATCTCAAAACAAAGCTGGGTTCTACAAAATCAGAATTTCTCCCGTGGCCCCACGTGACCATTTCCAAAATAAAATCTCAAAATTCTAATATAATCTATGAAGTCCAAATACCAAACTGGGAATCCAATTCCCATTAACTAACCTTTTTCCTTCACAAAACCTAAACTTTTCCGCCGAAACTCACATCTTTCTTTCTTTTCAAAATTTCGCCGCACTCGCACGCACGCCCTCACATACATACCCCGCAACTACGGGTATAACATTCTCCTCCTTAGAAACATTCGTCTCCGAATGTTCCTTCTCAAGTCGGATAACGATAAAGTTCCTCTAACAAGTTGTCGACGCCACGCTGGCCACGAACTAACACACGCTCTTCTTCTCCCCTAACTCGTTGCATACTTCTCTAACACTCGAACTCTTTCTAGTATCCGCACTCACACTTCCACAATGCTTCGCTTTCCAACCTTTGGAGTTACTACCTCCAAACTTGGTCATCATACTAACTTCAATCTCCCATAAGACCATTCCTACCCACGATCCGCTTCGTCGAACATATCCACCAACTCATACGACGGTCATACAAACTTGGGCCTAGCATCCTCGTGACTACCGCCAAGTGACCACCCAGAACTGACCCCACCCCAAACCGGTTACGGTTGACCCGCAAATGGTCCTCAACCCGACCCCAATCACGCTAAACTCTTGTTCCCGATCCTAACAATCTTACTAATTCACATCACGAAAGCTACCACTTCCATCTCACACTACCCACGCACTTATCACACAAATAAATCCCACGATACTACTACTCCGATAAGTGGTCAAAAATAAATCTTTAACTCAAGACGACCTTACCCTAAGGTCTCGCCGTGACATAGTCTAAGGTTCACACTTACCATGCCCCCATACGTATCCTCCCAACTAAGCATGTTTTCTAACTCACAATTAACACAACGCTATTCGCATATAGCACACAATAATGAGACCATCATAACAAGCATACCAAAACTCTAGAGGGTTAATGATATACCCGGCTACCGCCCACTCTAATCATAGGCCCACCGCAGGCGCATAATCAGTAGGCGCGCGAACCACCATCGATCCTAGGCCGAGTCGTAACATCCGTGCTACCTTGGTCGGACAGCCTCGCGAAATGGCCCCGCTGGCCGCAAAAATAACAAGCTCCCCGCACCACGACACCTTCAAATGCGGTCTACTACATCGACCACACCGAGGTAGGTGACCGTGATCCGCCAACACCCTTAATTCCTCGAAACTCAACCTCGAGCCCCGCCCGCCCCCGAATACTGGTCATGGAGGACCACTCAGACCGCGAGGTACAAAACTAGATGCCGCCGAGGCGGTCCGCCGAAAGTCACCAAAGCGACCTCGCTGTTCTCGCCTCTTCGCTAATTCGTCATTCCGCCGACCTCTCCGTGCCTCACATCCCGCAGATGAGCTCGCATGCGCAATGTCCATGCCCTACCAAGAGCTACTCCCGAACATGCCTCGACATGTAATCATCGAGCCCTCAGAATATATCGGCACTGATCCTCCATACTAGCTACCAATGCCGGACGCATCGCCAATGAGTCGAACTCCACATTGTACTTCCGAACCGCACGCCCGCTCGCCTAAGCATCAAAATCGTTTACCGCGTTCTCCTCATCTCGCGAGGCAAGAAGGCGCGAGGAAAGCCCCAAAACTCATCCCATACCGCCGAGGTGCATGCTCTCCCGAAAGCTCCCATGAATCAAACCAATCGATCGCGTATCACGCAGCCGATGCGTAACCAAAGGTCACGCACTCTGGCCTCAAGCTCGATCACCCACACGATCCGTCAGAATCGCCGGATGAACTCGCGATCATCCTCGTGCCTCGACCCATAAAACTCAAGTGCTACAACTCGTAAAGTCCCGTAGCCTCAAACTATCTCGCCGGTGAACCATCGGTGTTACCGAACCGAATCGCCAGATCCACTTATCTCATATTGCCACGACTTCGCCAAGAATCGCTATCTCTTGTAACTCCATCTCTCCGCCCTGCATCGCGGATCGAGGCTCGTGTATCGGGTCTCAGCAGCCTATTGCCGCGCTCTAACTCATTGGGCCAAGGGCGCTACAAAGCCCGCCGTTCAAGCACAACCTCGTGTATCGCTCGCTCGCGCCTGCATTTCTCAGATCTCACTAGCGGTTCTCGATGTCTTGCCCTTCGTGGCTCGTTGGCGCGAGGCATAATCGTAAAAACGAGACACGCTGAGGGGTCCAACTTACAACACAAATTTCTAAGGCACGATCTCGTAATGAGAAGAATGGAAACTAATCCTAAATGTCTCGCAGCCTCCTCGACATAGACGTGGTGCACAACACATCGATAATCAAGACTCTACTAGACACGGTTCAGACACTTTCCGAGGATTAATCGCTCGATACCACTTTTGTAACGACTGGCCCCGGTCCGCATCGTGCCTTATCCCGCACCCTGGACACAACATCGTAGAGAACCAAATGAAAATAAAACTTTAAACAAGAAACAAGATATATGATCATAAACAAAGTCAACCCAACTACCTTCCAATAACATATATAAATACAACTCTACAAAACGAATGCTTTAATCCTTTTACAAACCCCGCCACAACAAAGATTCTGCACTTAAGATTTACAACAACTATGACGACAGTGCCCCGCCATACCCCGAATGTACAAGAACCTACAACTCGTGGAAACACATACCAAAAGATAAGCCTCCTGAGAAACGAGCTTCCCAAAACGCTGAATCGAGATCCTAAGAGCGGTGATCCACGATCGACGCATTCTCTACTCGCAGATGAACGCACTTCGGGCGAGGTCAAGACAACAGTACCAAGTATGTGAAATCAGAAAATATCAGAATGAAATCATACTAGTCTATATAAAGCAGAGACACGTATGATAACCAAACTACGCCACAACATAAAAGCAACATGTCCAAACGGACTCACGCCTCAAGTCATCACTCAATATAACTACGGGTCTCACGCCCACAACATCAATCATGTTCGCATCACGGCCGCATGCCCCTGGACCAAGATAGTGTAGACATGTCCATGATGCAACAATAATACCACGCCCCACGGCCACACGCCCCTGACTTACCTCTACAGACACGCCCATGTGACATCAACAATAATATATCGTGATCAACTCGCCGCACGCCACACGCCCCGAAATTCTACCCTGCAGACATGTCCATGTAACCATAATAACAATATATCGTAATCAACTCCTACCGCATGGTCGATTCTCCTAATATCGCGACGGCAGACACGCCCACGTGACATCAACAACAAGACAAGAATCAAAATGGAAACATACCCGTGGAATTCTCCATCACCGCCAAAGACGCTCCAAGTAAGTTCTCAATAAGTCGACCCTCTATCGAGACGCCAGAATACAAAAATACCACACTTGCACAACAAAGGCTATCATCACAAGATAGGCAAGTTTCACAACAACAAGCATAGGCAAGTTTCACAACAACAAGCATAGGCAAGTTTCACAACAACAAGCATAGGCAAGTTTCACACAACTCAAAGTACTTTCATTTTACGCCAAAGTCCGGCTTTAACCCCAAAGTACTACATAATGCTAAGTTCTTTTAAAAGAGATCCATTACTTTTATAAAAGTCACCCGATACCCGTAGTATTAGAATGACCAACCCACATTCCTTTTCAAAATCAAGTAACAACATTCTTTCCTAAGTTCCAGCTTGCCTAGTTTCAATTACTCAAGCTTCTCATTTTCAAATGGTTTCATAGTTCCCAAACTTAATCACTTGATTCCTTTTAGAACAATCGAGTAATATACCTTATATGCGAGTAGTTTATTCTTGCTTATAACGATCTTATTACAAAGCCTATGATCTAAAAATGTAATATCATTTTGTCTCATCTTAGCTTCTATGCAGACGGAGGTTTCTACCGGTTTTAATACAACACATCAATATTCAATACATTTTCCTTTATTAACGCCGCAGCTGTCCTGTCGATACACATTCGATTCAAATCAAGAAACATTATCCCTTTAAAAACCAAGTACTCATTACTCACGAACGAGGTTTCACACAACATCCACATTAACAAATAAGTTAAGTCTCTTATCTTATAAGATCAAGTCTCTTAACTTCTAACATCAAGAAACCATTTTCACTACATAAGGTCGCGTTATAACTAACTTCCCATAAAGCTATTATAACACCCTATGTTTTAAAACAACCAAATCACTTAGCATATGTACGCCTACCGCATCACATAGTTCACAACAATCATGCTAGAAAAGATAGAAGAGGTTCACATACCGCGACGATTTATCGACAATAAGCAAAATGCTCCAAGTACTACAACCTTGCTAGCCATTTCCACTCCTCGAGTGTAATACGCTACTCTTAGTACTTTCACCTATAAAGGTCACAAACGCCTATTAACCCCAAAACACAAGTTTCTATCTTTCTACGTAAAATTCAAAGACTCCTCCCGCAACAACAGAATCTCCTCCTCTATCGAGGCCACGGACGTGTACAATTCTACTCAAGAATACTACACAAGTTCATCGCACACGCCCCATGTAAATACAGCTCGCTTTATTCTTCAGCTTAAGTCAAAAGACATTGCCGAATACTAAGTATAGTTCCATATATAGTATACTTCAACTATATATTCTAACAAACATGTAATTTCCAATTACAATAGAGGACAAGATAATTACCTCGATAAGCCCAAAATTATCCAAGTTATAACGTCGATCCCGAGCAAGGTTTAGCTCCTACCCAAGGCCCAAACAACCCTTAGAAGTTCTAACCAACTTCTACTCAAATACTTCAACCAACTACGAAGATTTCCTTAGTGGTTTCTGGCTTGAGACTAAAAGGACAAAAGGTAGTATTTCCTGACTTCACGATGAGGTATCTTCGAATACTACAAGGTACAAGGCTAAGGTATTTTGGGCATTATAACAATACTGGAGAGTATTTCTACCAAGAGTGGGGTGTATTATACTAAACAACTAGGCTAGTGGGGTACCCACCACTAGCACCACAGCTGAGTTTTGGAGGCTCTCTACCATAAGTGCCACTCAGTGTGGGACGAGTTGGACTAACTCAACACTAGAGGAGGGAGGGATTTTAGGCTTGAAGGTTTCATTTGTGGACGAAGAGTTCATCAACATAAGTGGGTATTTATAGAAAACCAAAGTGCCAACCAACGGCCAAGATCTAAGGCAAGGCAAGTGTAAGGCCAAGATCAGCCAAGTGCACCCTAACTCCTACTACACAAAACATTGCACCAAACAAGCCACAAACAAGGCCAAAACAAGGCACAAAACAAGGCACCAATAGACACAAAACGCGAGCCAAAAGATCAAGCCAAAACGCGGAACCACTTCACGCACTGACGCCCACTTGCTTCCAATGCGAGGGTGACACATGTCACCCTCCCGCTGGTCCAAAATGTTTCGCCTCTCTAAAAATCCGCAAATTTAAAAAGGACATAGCCGAATTTTCCCTCGCAGTTATGTAAAACGCTTCGCCGAAAAACGACTCTAACCGTGTCAGACAAATGTCATTCTACTAAGTTACCTAGGCGGGGTGACACGTGTCACCCTCCTATTGGCCCAAAATAAAACATCTTCCGAAATATCCACGATGGCCAAAATCTCAAAACCAAGCTGGTTCTACAAAACCAGAATTTCTCCCGTGGCCCCACGTGACCATTTCCGAAAATAAAATCTCAAAATTTAATATAATCTATGAAGTCCAAATACCAAACTGGGAATCCAATTCCCATTAACGAACCTTTTTCCTTCACAAAACCGAAACTTTTCCGTAAAACTCACATCTTTCTTTCTTTTCAAAATTTCACAGCACTCGCACGCACGCCCTCACATACATACCCCGCAACTACGGGTATAACAGAACTACGGAGTTCCGTGTTAGTTTACTACGCCTCGTGGTCACGCGCTCATGCTACGCGGATCGCGAGTCCAGATCGACGTTTGGGAGCAGACCACCGACGCGTGGTTATACCTCACGCGGCCTACGAGGTTGGCCATGCGGGCCACGGAAAGTTCTGGCTAGACGCGCACATTTGATATCGCGACGAGTGACCGCCTTTTATCATGCGACGGCTTCATGCATATCATGACACGCTTTACGACCTTGTTACCGCTGGTGCAGTAGTCGCCATGCCTTCGCATTACCCTCGCATCGCTTTATTAGGACACGTGGACCCGTGTTCATGTGTATTCCTTGGTGCTTGTATATCATAAAATGCCGGCAGCGAGGAAGGTATTCCACTGCACGATTGATCGCGGGCGTGAGACCCATTGTTAAATTGAGCGATTTACTGGCGCGAGTCCTCGACTTGGCATGATCGCTATTTATGCCGAATCAGTAGTTTGTTATCATACATGTCTCCTCGCTTCAGATAGACTACTATGATTTCATTTACGAGTTATTTTCGTTTCACATACTGGTACCGCCAGATCGACTTCCTGGGGCCGCTCATGCCGCAGTAAAGGTACACCGCCGCCGATCCTCGCCTAGGGTCACGCTCAATGGTTGGGAAAGCTCCGCTTCTCCGAGGCTTATTCGCATAGTCCCCGTTGTTGTAGGTGCTACATTCGTGGTATGACGGCCCCGCCCCGCCGTTGTTGTCATATCATTCGTAGGTCTCAGAAGATCGCCAAGCGTGGTTTGTAAAAAGATTAAACTGTTCATGTTGAAAAAGTTGTTATTTATATATATGCCGAAAGGCAAGTTTTTCTCAGATTATTGTTTCATATTTCATAATATGTCTTGTATCGTTTTTATGTTCCGCTGACACTGATGTCAGATCACTAGGGTTCCTGGTAGGCACTAACACGTCTTAATCGGGTCGTGACAATAATGATCTTGGGGATTTACCCCTCAGATATACTCTTACCCTGAAGAAGGTGGTATAACGATCTTGGGGATTTACCCCTCAGATATACTCTTACCCTATCTCAACTGGCCATCATACATAACATAAGCACTACCGGCTTATCACACAATAAGTAAGCAAGTTAAGAAATCTCCTAACTTCTTATTAGCCTGTTCATATACACTCTCATTTTAGTTTACTTAAGGCACTAACATGTCATTATAACCGAGTTTAACCCAAAGTACTACGATTTCTATTCTTTTAAAATGACTCATTTTCATATAAACTTCCAAGATACTAATAACCGTAGTATCAAGTCATAACTACATTTTAAGACAAGTCACAATACCTTTTTAGAAAAATACATTTTCGGGCTTCTAAATCAAGTTGTTATACCCCGTAGTTCCCGGTACGATGCGAGGACGCACGCGAGAATAATGGCGTAAAGATTGGAAGCGAAGAAAGAGGTGATTTTTCCACTAAAAGTTTCCGCTATGAAGGAAAAGGTTCGTTAACGGAATTGATTCAGATTTGGTATTCTGACTTCCCGAATATTAGAGAATTATGGAATTTTATTTTCTGAATGGTCACTGGGCCCACGGAGAAATTTACTGCTTTGGGGCCCACTTGGTTTTCGAGATTTTGGCCATTGTGATATTTTCTAAGATGTTTTATTTCAATAACAGAGGGTGACACGTGTCACCCCGCCAGTGGCTTCGCCGAATGGCATTTGTGCACAACACCCTGCTAGAGTCGCTTCGACTAAACGCTTTACATAACTTCATGAGGGAAAATTCCGCTGGCCATGTCTTTTCTTATTTTTATGATTTTTCCGAGAGACTAACATTTTGGACCAACGAGAGGCTGCACTTGGCACCCTCTCATCGTGGGCAAGCGGGCGCTGGACGATTTCGGGGTGTGGTAGATATTTTTGGTAGATATTTGGCAGGGTTTTACGAGTAGGTCTGTGGGCACTTGGGTGAATCTTGGCCTTACACTTGTGTAGCACTTGGCTAGATCTCGCCATCGGTCGCCTCGTCAGAGTATAAATACCTCCCTTTGATGAACTTCTTCATCCATAAATTTGCCTAAGTCTCAAAGCCTCCTTCTCCCTCCTCAGGTCGAAGTTCGCCGCGGCCTCCCTCAGGTCGAGAGCACCCTCTGTGGTGCTAGCCGGTGTACCCCTAGCCTAGTTGCTTTCAGATAATACCCCCTTTCAGGTGTAGAAATACTCAAAAGTATCATATAATGCCCAAATTACTTTAGCAGATACCTTGTTGTATTCTAAGGTTATACCTATACTAAAAGCCCGTAAATACTATTATACTTCCCGTCACGCAGAAACCGAAACCCTAGGAAAATTTCCATAGTCCGTTGGAGTGTTGTGTTTGGTTAGAACTTGGCGGTGGTTTAGTAGCCGGTCGAGCGCCGTAGTCGAGCTAAACGATTGCCCAGATCGACTTTATACTGATAATTACGGGCTTATCGAGGTAATTATCTTGTTCCTCTATTGTAATTGGAAATTACATATTGTTAGAATATATAGTCAAGTATACTATATATAGAATCAACGTAGTTATTGGCAATGTCTTGCGACTTAAGCTCAAGAACCGAATCAACAGCTTTTTACATAGATCAGACAAGAGGCTTCGTAGCTTTTCTCGTAGTAGAATTGTACCTGTCGTTAGATTGGTAACCCCGTCGTTGCAAGCTACTGCAGAGGAGATTTACGCCTGTCATGGGGGAGGCCGCCAATTTTCTGAGAATGTTCGCGATAAGGTCTAAATGTTAATGCCGCTTCGCGCCTTATAGTCAAGTACTACGATGGCGCGATCCATCGCTGCGAGAGCCGACGGTTTGAAGTACTGAGCGCTTGCTATTAGTCGACACTCCGCGAGCAGATGCGAACCTCTTCCTATCTCTTCTAGCACGATATGTGTGAACTATGTAGTACGCAGTCGCATACGTGCTAAATGTATTCGAGTGGTTTAAAACATAAAAGGTTATAACGCTTTACGGAAGTTGGTTATAACAGCTTTATGTTGGTAAGAAAGTACTGTGGCCTCAAAAGGTAAATCGATTTGAACTATAACCGCTTGTTATGTGTTAATAAAGAACTTGAAGTATTTCAAAAGATTTTTGAATCATTTCGAAGAAGTAATATTTGGTTTTTGAAAACTTAAGAGTTATACTAGCTTTACGAAGTTAGGTATAACGCTTAAGAATGTTTTATCGATTTCTAAATCGTAACGTATCGACAAACCATCGCAAATAGCTAATTAAAAGGAAATGTTTTGAATAATTAAGTATTATTAAAACCAAGAGAAACTTCCATCCGCATGTAAGCTAAGATGAGACAAAATGATATTTCCTAGATCATGGTCAGAATAAGATTGTTATAAACAAGATATCCTACTCACATATAAGGCTTATGTTTCTCGATTGTTTAAAGGAGAATTATATTCTTAAATGAATAAGACTATGAACTACGAACCCTTTCTAAAATGAGAAACTTGAACATCGAAATTAGGCAAACTTGAACATCGGAAAAGAATGTTGCTACTTGATTTTACAAAGAGAAGTAATTGATTTACTTTAAAAGATAATCACTCTATTTTCATATACTACGTATCAGGTGACTTTTGTGAATGTAACGATCTTTAAAGAGTTAATGTATGAAGTACTTTGGGGATAAAACCCGATCTTGTTAATCATATAGTGAAGGTACCTGTGTGAATAACTTGATTGTATTGGTTTGTGATAGCCTTGTAATACCTTCGTGTCGATTTGATAAGTAATCATATTAGACGCTACGCGGTGTTAGTATTCGTGATGCTGTGTAAAGCGGATTTTCCTCGATTGCAGCTTATGCCGCTTAAACGATAAACCGTTATGTTGGTATTTATACCACTCACCGTGGTTTCCGGGTTAAGCCGCCTCCGACGCGGGTAGACTCAGCGTCGACGGACCTATGATTCGAGAATACCTCACGCAGTCCCGGCCTATGCGAGCTACGAGTTCCGTGTTAGCGTACGCCCTTACGGGCACGCGTCCATGTGGCTACGCGGATCGCGGTCCGTGACGACGCCGGGAGAAGCTACCGATGCGGGAATACCTCACGCGCCGACGAGATTGGCCTACGCGAGTCGCGGAGTTCCGTGGTTAGACGCCAGACATCGATATCGCGCAAGCGGCCGCCTTTGATCACGTGACGGCCAGACAGATCTTATGATACGCTTCATGACCTTGTTGGTACTATGGGTTTTTAGTAGCTCGCTATGCCTTCGCATTTACCCCGCATGCAGATATTATGACACGCGGGACCCGTGTTCATGCTGTTCCATGGTGCTTTTATATCATAGATCGCCTGGCAGCGGGAAGGTATTCCACGCATGATTGATGTCAGGCCCGAGACCCATTGTTATACTTCGAGTGATGACTGAGGCGCGAGTCCCCGACTTGACACGATCGCTTTGTCAGAATCAGAGTTCGTTATCATACACGCCTCCCGCTTTATATGACCGTATGATTTCATTTACGTGATGTATTTTCGGGCCACATACTGCACTGTCAGATCGACTCTCTTCGGGGCCGCGCTCATGCCGCAGTAAAGGTACACCGCCGCCGATCCTCGCCTAGGTCACAATCACCATGGAAGCTCCGCTTCTCCGAGGCTTATCTCGATATAGTCCTCGTTGTCAGAAGCATGCTCGTGGTACGGCGGCCCCGTCCCGCCATCGTTGTCGTATCATTTCTTAGAGGTCTGTAGTAATCGCAGCGTGGTTGGTAAAAGGATTGAACTGCTCATTGTAAAGTTGTTATTTATATATGCCGAAAGGCAAGTTTTCTCGACATCGCTTTGTACTTCACTTGTTTCATGTATATGTTTTATGTTCCGCTGACACTCGATGTTGTGTCACTAGGTGCCCGGTAATGCACCACCACGCCCGCTGGTCGTGACACAAGTGACTTCTTTCTTTTAAAACCTTAAGCAATTGATGCCTTTAAACCAATTTGCCTTTCGTTATTTCAAGTCATTTAACATACTTATATTACTTAGAGTAAACCACTCTTTTAACTTCCCATAAAGCTATTATAACTAACTTCCCATAAAGCCGTTATACTAGCTTTATACATTAGCAAATTACATACTTCTTTATAACCAAGAGACTTAAACTTTCCAACAAAACAAGTATCAATAATACTTTCAACATACTTAAAGTCTCTTAACTTTTGAAACCAAGATATCCCTAATATTTAAACAAGTGAGTTAATTCTAACTCAATCAACTCGACATTCTTAAAATAAGCCAAGGATATCAAACGGACCTAGATTGTCAAAAACTCAGACGCCTACCGCACTATACATTTACAACTTATTCATGCTCAAGAGATAAGAAAGTTCCACATACCTCTTTGGTTTAATCCACTTGCTAAGTCCAATTCGCCAGACGAGTGTGTCAACCTATAATGACCATAATACGCCTATTAACTTCTTACTTCAAACGAATATTCCAAGTGAAAAGTCACTAAATTCTACGGAAAATCGGACAACACTTACTTTTTTTCTACATACTTTTACACCTTTTTAAAGGCCGAATTCAATAACCAAACACACAACATTTAAGGCCCAACAATGCAATTAATCAATAGGGGATTACACGCCTACTAGACGTGTAAAATTCCCACAAACGATATCAAATTAATACAATCTACTAGTCCAATTCGGCCACATTGAGACACAATAACACCAATTCTTATCAAATTTCCATTTCAATCCAAGTTGTTAGCATAACATGATATCAAGTCGCAATCGATTATAACTACTATAATCCTCAAGTAAGTAACATGCGATTTATTCTAATAAACGACCAAATTGTAATCCAACTTCACAAGTGCTTAAATGACATTTTGGATTTAAGGCTACAATCAATCCATAATACTTATAAAACTTCAACACATATACTTCGTATAGCAAACATGTAAGGTTAATAACAATATATAATCTTGTAACACTTAAGAGCCAAGATTATTACCTCAACGATTTTTAATCCAACTCCAATTCAAGTCGCCCTAGCAACTTAGAGCCTCTTCTAGACACTTCAATCCGCTTCGAGACCCTTAGAACAACACCAACAAGTTTCCTTCAATCTTCCAAACAAAACCTAGAAAAGCAACTAGGTTTTCACCATGACTAATACGAAACTATCTTTTTCCGGGATTTTTCTATTGAGATACACTCACAAAACCCTTAGGAACCTTGGTTTAAAGTGGGGAGATTATTGGACAAAAATTGAATTTTTTTGTCTTGGTAAAGTGCCCAAACCCGAGAGCAACACAACAAGAACAAGAGTTCTTCCAATTTTTCTAAGTGATAAGCCTTGTCTTGCTACTAAGGATGATTATATAACCAAATGGAGGGTTAAGATTAGAACACTTGTGTGGTTTCGATGGGATTCATTTAAATATCGTTACGTGGGGTCATTGACTTGGTCAATGTTCTCAAGCTCTTAGCCTAGCAAGACTTTCATCTTAAATATGGTCAAATGACCATTCCACCCATGCACATTTCGTCCATGACCATAAAGGGGGGTGACACGTGTCGCCCTCCCGTTCGTCGCAATATTTCGTTTTCCGACATTTCTATAGTTCCGATAAATTTTTACGCGTCTCAAATCTTAACATTTTTTTAGTTCTACGCACGCTCTTATAAACATATCTCAAATTTCCGGTGTAACATTCTTCCCCCCTTAGAAACATTCGTCCCCGAATGTTCCTTTGGGAGTCACACTTAAAGATAGCGACATAGTCTTCTTTTACAACCCCTACATACCAATAATACCACACGAGGCCACATAACAATACTCATACTAATATGTCAAGTCAACCCCACGTGTCAACGCTTGTTATCTCGCATAAAGCTTCACGACTCTAAGCTTACTAATAATCTTTCCGATAAGCTTCACCTTATCCACCGCCCACGAATTAAGTTCGACTAAATAATCGAAGTCTCGCCATGTCGAACCATCCAACCTGGCGATCTACACTTTCTACATACAAGGCCTCATACAGGCCATCTCAATAATGGAATGGTATCTCATATCATACGTGAATACAACAAGAGGCAATTAACCCTCCCGCTATTTCGAATCAAGAACACAGCCCGCAACCTATCCTCGCGCTCGATAGTACGCTCGCCGTCCGCTGGTCTGAGGGTATAATGCAACACTGAGACTCACCTGTGTCCCTAAAACCCTTCTGAAAAACCTCCGGAAGTTATCTGTAATCGAGCTCATTTGTCTGACATCATAAACGTAGGAACCCCGTGCAGTCTCACAATCCCCCTGCTATAATAGCTAGCACGAACCTCAGCCGAGTAAGTGCTCCTAACCGGAAGAACACAGCTGGTTTCATCAGCCTATTTATCATGACCCCCAGGGAGTCGCACTTCCTCTGAGTACGATGCCACCCTGTAACAAGATCCATTTTAATTACCTCCCATGTCTAAGCTCTGGTCTAAATCGCTGTATTAGCCCACTGGCTTCGTGTTCAACCACGACCTGCTACTAATTCGATATTAAGCAATAACTCGCACGCCCCTTTTCCTGGCCATCTTACCCATACATACATCCGAGGTCATGACATAACTTAGTCGACCCTAACAATTTGAGTAATAATCACCGTATGTCTCCCCAAAACTCGCCGACTAGTCCGCAAAGACCGGTACACACAATCTAACTCATATCACAAAGACTCATCCGGCTACTCAAACAGCTATTCTCTTCTGAGAGTCGATTCGATACCGTGATCATACCGATCTCAAACTGTCGCCTCTTCACCTCCTCAACGACTAATACTCGCAACCTCTCTGATCTAAACTTCATTAACCTTGAAACAAATAATCGAACCCCTAGGCTCTGTGAATCAAGAATCTCACGACCATGTCCAGCCTATCCGATGCCCATCCGATGCATCACCCATAGACCCACGACTAAGAGTATCTCAGAATCGCCTTGGCTTTCCTGCATGGTATAGATGCCAATATCACAATCCTTGAATAACTCTAACCACCGTCGATGTCGCAAATTCTACTACCTCTGTCTGAAGGTATACCGGAGGCTTTTTGTTATACCCCGTATTTCCAGAGTATGTACGCGAGGCGCACGATAAAGTTAAGCCTTAAAGTAGGCTAGTGCCAAAATTTTGTTAACAAGTACCTAAAAGAGTCGCTTCACGTAAACGCTTTACAAACTTTCAAGGGAAAAATACGGCTATGTCATTTATTATTTTTATGGATTTTTCCGAGAGATGAAATATTTTGGACCAACGGGAGGGTGACATGGACGGCAAAGTGGGCACTTCTTGGCACGTTTTTTGTGTTGTTCTTGGTCAAGGGTTAGGTAGGATATTTTGTGTGGTAGATGGATAAGGACACATGGGTAAATCCTAGCCCTACACTTGCACCACACTTGTCTTCATCTTCGCCATCGTCGCCATTGCTTGACCTATAAATACCCTCTTGCTTGAAGGTTTTCTTCATCCTCAAATCTTTCTAAGTCTTGAAACCTCTCCTCCTTTGGAGTGTGGTTCTCGCCCAAAGCCACCCTCCCTTGAAAAGGCCCTTGGCCGAAACCCCTCTCCTTTTGTAGTGTTCTAGCCGAGAACACCCCCCCTAGCCTAGTTGTGCTAGCCGAAAATACACCCCCCTTTGTGGTATAGAAATACTTCTCCAAGTATTGTTATTATGCCAAAATACTCTAGCCCAAACCCTTTGTAGTATTTCCAAGTAACCTCTATACGAAAAGCCCGGAAAATACTAGTATACTTCCTTTAGCCACTAAACGAAACCCTATGGAAAAATCTCCATAATTGGTTGGAGTGCTAAGTAGAAGTTGTGTAACTTCTAAGGGTTTCTTGAGCGAATTGAGCGCACTGAGTGAGCTAAACCTTGCTCAGATCGACTTTTAACTTGGATAATTTTGGGGCTTACCGAGGTAAATAATCCTATCCTTCTATCAGAATTCGAGATTACATACTGTAGTATTATTGAAAATGAATATAAGATTCATAAGAGAATTGAACTGTAATAAGGATATTACGTATAAGACTTGAATCAAATCACATCGTAAGAATATTTAAGTAGAAGATTAAACTGCATTTACATAGGACCGTATTTATAGTAGTCTTATAACCTTTATCGTCGATCTGCTCGCGAGTAGCATGTACTACTTGGAAGGTGGACAAGGCTAACCGTTATAGCCGGCGAGCGCTTTGCTAATAGTCGATAATCGTCGCGAGGTATGTGATTCTTCCTATACTCGAGCATGATATTTAAAAGAATATATATATATAGTACTAGACGACGCTGTTAATCAACGTAATCAGACGACAATGTCTTTTGACTTAAGCCTGAATAATAAGAATCTTGAAGTATTTCAAAAGAATATATATATAGTACGGTAGACGTACGGGTGTTAACTGAATATAGTTTTACGGAAATGTCTTTTGACTTAAGCCTGAATGATAAGAATCTTGAAGTATTTCAAAAGAATTAAGAAACCTTGTTAAAAGAAGAATAATGCTTGGTTTTAAAGGCTTAAGAGTTATACTAGCTTTATGGGAAGTTAGGTATAACGACTTAAGAGAGATAAAATGAATGGTTTATTGATTTTAAAAGTTAAGAGACTTGATCTTAAAAGATAAGAGACTTGACTTAAATGAATTAATATGAATTTTGTGTGAAACCTCATTCGTGAGTAATGAGTACTTGGTTTTTAAAAAGGAATAATATTTTACTGATTTCGGAAATCAAAATGAGTATCGACAAACCACTGCAGCGTTAATAAAGGGAAATGTAATGACTAATGAAGTATTATTAAAACCAGTAGAAACCTCCATCTGCATAGAAGCTAAGATGAGACAAAATGATATTACATTTTCTAGATCATGGTCGCTTAATAAGATGGTTATAAACAAGCATAAACCGCCACACATTTGGAATATGTTACTCAATTGTTTTAAAAGAGATTAAGACATCAACTATGAAACTTTTCTAAAATAAAGAGACTTGAGTAATTGAAATTAGGCAACCGAACTTCAGTACGCTCGCGCCTCGCACTCTCTCAGATCTCACTAGCGCCTCCTACCGCTTTGCCTTCTGGCTCGCTGCCTTGCGCGAGGCATAATCGTAAAAACGAGATACGCCGCAGGGTCCAACTTACAACACACTCTAAGGCACGATCTCGTAATGAGAAGAATGGAAACTAATCCTAAATGTCCTATAGCCTCCGACATAGACGTGGTGCACAACACACCGATAATCAAGACTCTACTAGACACGGCCGTAGACACTTTCCGAGGATTAATCGCTCGATACCACTTTTGTAATGACCTGCCCGGCCCAAGCATCGTGCCTTACCCCTGCACCCTAGTGACACAACATCGAGAAAACCAAATAAAAATAAAACTTTAAACAAGAAACAAGATATATGATCATAAACAAAGCAACCCAACTGCTACCTTCCAATAACATATATAAATACAACTCTTTCAAAACGAAGCTTTAATCCTTTTCACAAACCCCGCCCACAACAAGCATTTACATGCACTTAAGATTTACAACAACTATGACGGACAGGGCCCCGCCATACCCCGAATGTACAAGAACCTACAACTCAGGAACACATACCAAAAGATAAGCCTCCGAGAAACGGAGCTTCCCAATACGCCGAATCGAGATCCTAAGAGCGAGGATCCACGATCGACGTACTCTACCATGCAGATGAACGCAGCCTCGGGCGAGGTCAAGATAACAGTACTAAGTATGTGAAATCAGAAATATCAGAATGAAATCATAGCAATTTATATAAAGCAGAGACACGAATGATAACCAAACTACAAGATACACATATATCGCTTATATCAAGTCGTGGTCTCACGCCTCCACATCAATCATGCCCGTGAATGCCTTCCTCACCACGGCAATATGATATGATAACACCAAGAAGTACACCAAGACACCAAGTCATACCGATGCCAAAGTCAGATAATAATTCAAATGGAAGCATACCCGCGCGCTTACACATCGTGTCAAGATGTCCAAAAGGGAACCACAAGACAAAGAATCAAATGGAAGATACCCGCGCGCCACGATCGTGGTCAAGATGTCCAAAAGGAAACAATAAGACAAGATTCCAAATGGAAACATACCCGCGCGCCACGATCGCGGTCGCATGCCCAAAGGGAAACAATAAAGCAAAGATAATACTAAGCATACCCGCGCGCCACGATCGTGGTCAAGATGTCCAAAGCGATTAGCAAAGTAACACAATCAATGCGAACGCACTGCGGAATTTCTCCATCACCGCCGCATGTCCAAGTAAGTTCTCAACAAGTCAACCGACTTATCGAGACGCCAGAATACGTAAATACAACACTTGTACAACAAGTGGCTATCATCACAAGCATAGGCAAGTTTAACACAACTCAAAGTACTTTCACATAAGCCACACAATACCCGTAGTATAAAAATCGTGACTATCTCTTTTAAGTAAACAAGACACTTCCCTTTGTAAAATCAAGTAACAACATTATTTTCCAAACGCTCAAATTTGCCTAATTTCAAATGCTCAAGTCACTTATTTTAGAAAGGTTTCATAACTCATAGTCTTAATCTCTTTTAAAACAATTGAGTAACATATGTCATATATGCGAGTAGTTTATTCTGTTTATAACGATCTTATTACAAAGAAACATGATCTAGAAAATGTAATATCATTTTGTCTCATCTTAGCTTCTATGCAGATGAGGTTTCTACCGGTTTTAATACAACACATCATTAATCAATACATTTTCCTTTATTAACGCCGCAGTTGGTCCTGTCGATACACATTCTCGATTTCCAAATCAAGAAACATTATCCCTTTAAAACCAAGTACTCATTACTCACGAACGAGGTTTCACACAACATCCACATTAAAACAAATAAGTTAAGTCTATTATCTTATAAGATCAAGTCTCTTAACTTCTAACATCAAGAAACCATTTTAAAACCACAAAGTATTTCTTACCTACATAAAGTCGTTATAACCAACTTCCCATAAAGCCGTTATAACACTTTATGTTTTAAGAACCATCAAACACGCTAACACATACGCTCACCGCACTACATAGTTCACACATATCATGCTGTAAGAGATAGTAAGAGGTTCACATACCTCGCGAGTATCGATAATAAGCAAAATGCTCCAAGTACTACAACCTTGCTAGCCCTTTCCACTCCTCAAGTAATACGCTACTCTTAGTACTTTCACCTAGAAAGGTCACAAACGCCTATTAACTTCAAAACACAAGGTTCCATTTCTACGTAAAATTCGCAAGACTCTCCCGCAACAACAGAAATCTCCTCCTTCATCGAGGCCGCTACCAAGCCAACTGGTGGGGTTTACACGCCTAACCTGACGTACAATTCTACTCAAGAATACTACACAAGTTCATCGCAATACACCCTATGTAAATACAGTCGCTTCTTTTCTTTACTCTTCAGCTTAAGTCAAAAGACATTGCCAAATACAAAGTTCAGCCTACATATAGTATACTTCAACTATATATTCCTACAACATGTAATCTCCAATTACAATAAGTGGACAAGAATATTTACCTCGATAAGCCCAAAATTATCCAAGTTATAATGTCGATCCCGAGCAAGGTTTAGCTCCTACTCCGCGCGCCCAATCCGCCTCCAAACAACCCTTAGAAGTTCTTAATCAACTTCTACTCAAATACTTCAACCAACTACGAAGATTTCCTTAGTGGTTTCTCTGAGACTAAAAGGACAAAAGATAGTATTTCCTGCTCTACGATAGAGGTAACTTTGGAAAACAACAAGGTAAAGGCTAAGGTATTTTGGGCATTATAACAATACTGAGAAGTATTTCAATACCACGCTGGAGTGGTATTATACTAAAACAACTAGGCAGTGGGGTACCCCTACGCCAGCACCACAGCTGGAGGAGGCTCTCGCCACAAGGCCACCTGGCGGGGAGGGGAAGGCTTAGGACGAGAACACACACAAAGGGAGTGGAGAGGGACTCAAGACTTGAAGATTTTGACGGAAGTCTTCAAGCTTGTGGGGTATTTATAGGAAAACCAAAGGCCAACCAATGGCCAAGATCAAGCCATGTGCAAGGCAAGTGTAAGGCCAAGATATGCCCAAGTGCCCCTAGTCCCTACTCCTTAAAACCTCACAAATATCTACCAAAAATATCTTCCCACTGACACCCTAAACGCCCAAGTTATCGCCTCACTTGCTTCCAATGCGAGGGTGACATGTCACCCTCCCGCTGGTCCAAAATGTTCCGCCGCCGAAAAATCCGCAAAAATACAAAACGACATAGCCGAATTTTCCTTCGCAAGTTACGCAAAAACGCTTCGCCGAAAACGACTCTAACCGTGTCATGCACAAAGGTAAATTCGCCGCCAGCGGTGCCACGGGGGTGACACGTGTCGCCTCGATTCGCCTGCATATTTCGCCTTCCAAAATATCCAAAATACCTGAAATCTCAAAAACAAAGCTGCCCCACAAAATCAGAATTTCTCCCGTGGACCCCACGTGACCATTTCCAAAATAAAATCTCAAAATTTAATATAATTTAAGAAGCCCATATACCAAACTGGGAAACCAATTCTCATTAACGAACCTTTTCTTCACAAATTACTGTAAACTTTTCCGCGAAACTCACA
The DNA here is from genome assembly GCA_029844215.1 of Przewalskia tangutica. Taxonomy (NCBI): domain Eukaryota; kingdom Viridiplantae; phylum Streptophyta; class Magnoliopsida; order Solanales; family Solanaceae; genus Przewalskia; species Przewalskia tangutica. The sequence continues at coordinate 127,582 of JAQGDG010000273.1, forward strand.
TCTTCTTTCTTCTTTCAAAATTTCTCGCACTTCGCACGCACGCCCTCACATACATACCCCGCAACTACGGTATAACATTCTCCTCCTTAGAAACATTCGTCCCGAATGTTCCTTCTCAAGCCTGATAACGATAAAGTTCCTCTAACAAGTTGCCGACGCCACACCGCCACGAACTAACACACGCTCTCTTCTCCCCTAACTCGTAGCACTTTCTCTAACACTCGAACTCTTTCTAGTATCCGCACTCACACTTCCGCCAATGCTTCGCTTTCCAACCTTGGAGTTACTACCTCCAAACTTGGTCATCTTACTAACTTCGATCTCCTTAAGGCCATTCCCGCCTTCACGAACCGATTCTCGCAGAACGATCCACGAACTCATACGATGGTCACCTAAACCGGGCCTAGCATCCTCGTGACTCCTACCACCGCGAACCACCTCGAACTGACCCCACCACAAACCGGCCGCGGTTGACCTCAAATGGTCCTCAACCCAACCCCACAATCACACACATTCTTGCTCCCCGACACTAACAATCTAACTAACACACGCCATGAAAGCTAACACTTCCATCTCGCACTACCCATGGACTTATCACACAAATAAATCCCACGATACTACGACTCGATAAAGGTCAAACATAAATAAATCTTTTACTCATGACGACCCTACCTCTAAGGTCTCAATCGTGAAATAGTCTAAGGTTCACACTTCCATGCCCCTGTGCTTACTCCTTCTACACTCACCAGTTTCTCAATCACATATTAGCACAAAGCTATCCGAACATAACACTTAACACATCATCTTAACATCAATACATACAAGTCTCTAGAGGGTTAAAGATATACCAAAATAAAGGCTCAAAGGACCGCTAAGATCGAACTTCCACCGCGACTCTCTACCGTGGCTCCGCCGGCATGAACATCCCGCCTAGCCAGGAAGGTGAAGAACCCGCAACTGATCTCAGAGCTCAGGCTATCCTACCAGCTACCCATGGTCGGACAGCTTCCTAAATGGCCCGCCGCCGCATGTAAAACAAACTCCCTGACTAGCACGACACTCCCACCGCGAGTCTACCACAACCGTCACAACGAGGTAGGGTGGCTTCTGGCTAACACCGCTTCTCCCGAAAATCTGAACCCTTGAGCCCCGACCGCCTCCCGAATACTCGATGCTCAAGATCGCGAGACCACTATGATCGCGAGGCGCATAACTAGTCGCACGGCGCGGTCCGCCTCGAAGTCACCAGCGACCTTGCTCGCCTCTTGTTATACCCCGTAGTCCTGTGGTATGTATGCGAGGACGACGCATTTGAGAATACGGCGTAAAGATTGGAAAGCGAAGAAAGAGACGATTTTTCCACTAAAAGTTTCCGGTTTTATGAAGGAAAAGGTTCGTTAACGGAATTGATTCCCGATTTGGTATTCGACTTCCCGAATATTAGAGAATTATGGAATTTTATTTTCTGAATGGTCACGCTGGGCCCACTGAGAAATTTACTTTTGGGGCCCACTTTATTTTCGAGATTTTGGCCATCAGGATATTTTCTAAGATGTTTTATTTTGGGTTAATAGAGGCGACACGGTCACCCCGCCAGTGGCTCGCCGAATGGCATTTGTGCACAACACCTTAGAGTCGCCGACTAAACGCTTTACATAACTTGCGGCGGAAAATTCATTATGTCTTTTCTTATTTTTATGGATTTTTCCGAGAGACTAACATTTTGACCAACGAGAGGGCGCACTTGGCACCCTCTCATCAGCGGGCAAGCGCGCATACGACCTAATCGTGAGGTCATGGCGGATATTTTGGTAGATATTTGTGAGGGTTTTAAGGAGTAGGACTAGGGGCACTTGGGCATATCTTCGCCCTACACTTGTGTAGCACTTGGCTCAATCTCGCCATCGGTTGGCCTTGGCTTGTGCTATAAATACCCTCTCCCTTTGATGAATTCTTCATCCTTTCCTAAATGTTTCTAAGTGTTAAATCTTCCTCCCCTTAGTGTCGAGTTCGCCAAGAGGCCTCCTCTCCTAGAGGCCTGGCCGAGGGTACACCCTCCTAGTAGTATGGCCTGGGTACCCCCAGCCAAGTTGCTTCAGATAATACCCCTTTCAGGTGTAGAAATACTCTCAAAGTATTGTTATAATGCCCAAATTACCTTAGCCAGATACCTTGTTGTATTCTAAGGTTATACCTATACTAAAAGCCCGTAAATACTATTATACTTTCCACAATACAAAACCGAAACCCTAGGAAAATCTCCATAGTCCGCTGAGTATTGTGTAGGTTGGTTAGAACTTAAGGGTGGTTTAGAGCTGGTCGAGCGCCTGAGTCGAGCTAAACCTTGCTAAGGATCGACATTAAACTCTGATAATTACGGGCTTATCGAGGTAATTATCTTGTCCTCTATTGTAATTGGAAATTACATAATGTTAGAATATATAGTTGAAGTATACTATATATAGTATCGAACTTAATGTTGTGGCAATGTCCTTCGACTTAAGCTCAAGAATCGAATCGAATCAGACATGAGACTTCAGTGTAGTAATCGCGAGTAGAATTGCACCTGCCGTTAGATGTATAACCCCCGGTTGGCTTCGTAGCCGCCCGCTAGAGGAGGAGATTTACGCCGTCATGGGGTGGGGAGGTGCCGCGAATTTTCTCGTAATGTTCTACGATAAGATCTTAATGTTAATAAGCGCTTGTGGCCTTATAGGTCAAGTACTACGTGGCGCGCTCTACTTGGCTTTAGGAGTAGCCGACTGGGAGTACTGAGCGCTTTGCTATTAGTCGATACTGTCGCGAGGTATGTGAACCTCTTCCTATCTCTTCTAGCATGATATGTGTGAACTATGTAGTACTAGACGCATACGTACTAAATGTATTTGATTATGTAAAACATAAAGGTTATAACGCTTTATGGGAAGTTGGTTATAACGGCTTTACGTTGGTAAGAAAATACATGTGGTTTTTAAAAGGTAATCGATTTGAACTATAATCTTGTTATGTGTTAATAAAGAACTTCAAGCATTTCAAAAGAGTTTTGAATCATTTTGAGAGTTAAGTAATACTTGATTTGTTTTGTATACTAGCTTTATGGAAAGTTAGGTATAACGCCTTAAGAATGTTTTACCGATTTTGGAAATCGTAATGTATCGACAAACCACCGCAATGCTAATAAAAGGAAATGTTTTGACAGATTAAGTATTATTAAAACCAAGAGAAACTTCCATCCGCATGTGCTAAGACGAGACAAAATGATATTTCCTAGATCATGGTCAGAATAAGATTGTTGTAAACAAGAATATCCTACTCACATATAAGACTTATGTTTCTGATAGTTTAAAAGAGAATTATATTCTTAAACGAATAAGACTATGAACTACTAAACCTTTCTAAATAAGAAACATGAACATTTGAAATTAGGCAAACTTGGACGCTTGGAAAATAATGTCATACTGAGTTTTACAAAGAGAAGTGTTTTGATTTACTTCAAAAGATAATCACTATATTTTCATATACTACGTATCAGGTGACTTTTGTGAAAGTAACGATCTTTAAAGAGTTAATGTATGAAGTACTTTCGGGATAAAACCCAACTTGTTAGCATATAGTAGAAAGTACCGCGTGTATAACTTGATCGCTTGGTTTGTGATAGCCTTGTAATACCTTCTTGTTGATTTGATAAGTAAACATGCTAGATGCTACGCTGTTAGTATCTTGTGATGTTTGTGTAAAGGGGTTTTCCTTTGTCAGGCTTATGTTGTTTAACGATAAGTCGTTATGATAGTATTATACATCACTCATCTCGAGATGATTCCGGTTAAGCCGCCCGACGCGGGTAGACTCAAAGTGTCGACGGACCTATGATTCGAGACTACCTCACGCGTCCAGGGTCGGCGCGAATCGCGGAGTTCCGTGTTAGACGCGCCCTTGTGGTCACGCGGTCCTCAGGGCTACGCGGACGGCGCAGTCCGTGACGCCGCCGGAGTAGCTACCGACGCGGGTTATACCTCACGCGCCGATCCGATTGGCCTACGCGAGTCGCGAAAGTTCTGTGGCTAGACGCGCACATTAGATATCGCGCAAGTGGTCGCTTTGATCATGTGACGGTTCAGACAGATCTTATGATACGCTTCATGACCTTGTTGGTACTGCGGGCGAGTAGCTCGCCATGCCTTCGCATTTACCTCAGACGCAGCATTATGGCACGTGGGACCCGTGTTCATGCTGTTCCTGGTGCTTTTATATCATAAACCGCCGCAGCGAGGAAGGTATTCCACGCATGATTGATGTCGCGGGCGTGAGACCCATTGTTATATTCGAGTGACGACTGAGGCGCGAGTCCTCGACTGATACGATCGCTATTATCAGGAATCGTAGTTTGCTATCATACACGTCTCCTCGCTTTATAGACTATTATGATTTCATTTACGTGATTTTTAGTTTCACATACTCTGCACTGCCAGATCGACTCTCCTTCGGGGCCGCTCATGCCGCAGTAAAGGTACACCGCCATCGATCCTCGCCTAGGGTCACAGTCACAGCTGGAAAGCTCCGCTTCTCCGAGGCTTATCACGTATAGTCCCCGCTGTCAGGTGTTTACATTCGTGGCATGGCGGCCCCGTCCCGCCATTGTTGTCGATCATTTCTAGAGGTATGTAGTATCACAAGTGTGGTTTGTAAAAAGGATTAAAACTGCTCATGCTGGAAAAAGTTGTTATTTATATATACGCCAAAGGCAAGTTTTTCTCGATTATTGTTTCATATTTCATAATATGTCTTGTATTGTTTTATGTTCCACGACACTGATGTTGTATCACTAGGTGCCCGGTAGGCACCAACACGCCCTTAATCGGTCGTGACAAAAGTGGTATCGTGAGCGCTTAATCTCTGAAAGTTGTTCGCTGCATCGTATCCAAGAGAGTCTCGATTATCGCTGTCGCGCACCACGCCAATAATCGTGAGGCTATAGGATATTTAGGATTGGTTTCATTCTTCTCACTCGAGGTCGTGCCTTAGAGCCGTGTTTTAAGTCGACCTCTAAACGCATTTCTTTCCTCACCGCTATGCTTCTCCGCCGTAGGCAACCCGCCTGTGAGGGCAAGACACCAGGAGCCGCGAGTAGAATACGTAGGGTCATGAGGGCACAGCCCAATCATTACCTAGGTAGTGCTTCATTCGGGATTTCGCGACGTTACTAGCCCCGGCCGAGTTTAGCACGGCGACGGCAGTTCCTACTGCGGCCATGATATATGAACCTTCAGTTCCACGACCGGGACCAGAGAATGTAGATTGCACAGAGGCGACCCTGTTCCTAGCCATGGATTTGGCTACCAGAGATTAGACCAATGTACCACGAGTCTTGATGACTACCTACGAAAGGGTCAGGCAAGAGTAATTCTTCACTGGGCTTCGAGCATGGCTCGTGTATCGCTTATGCGCAGCAGTCGAGAAACGTAGAGATCGACGGTTAACCAAGCGATGCAGTAAGAGGCCAGAGCAGCAAGTGTCCTTCTGAACTTTCAAGGCGAGTATACCTTAAGTGCTATGTTCGATAGCAAGGTGTTAGTTGTGATTAGAAATCACGCGGTTAACCGAGTAAGATTTTGGAGGATAGAGAAAGTGTAGCCTTAGAGCTTTATACGCAAAGACCTTAGAGGTAAGGCCATCTCGCAGAGACATATGTTTATGTTTGACTTTATAGGAGTGCATAGCGCACGTGAGTCGTGTTTGGGATAGTCCCTAAGCAGTGTGAAATGAAGAGGGTAGTTGAGCTAAGAAGACCGCCAGGTTTTCGTAACGTGATTAGCGAGATTGTTCCGACGGAGCTAGTATCGCGCGCGCTGCCGGTCGGGCCGAGGCCACGCGGGTCAACCCGCGCATGTATGGCGCGGGGTCTGCAGGTGGTCCCGCCTGGTAGGGTCACGAGGGTGCTAGGCCCAAGTTTAGTTAACCAACGCACGAAGTTCGTGGACGCGCTCGACCGGCGGTCGGGCCGACGGGCAGCCCATCGTGTTCTTCTGTCGGACCGCTCACTCTGCAGTTGTTGATTTATCGTAAAGGTTGTAAGTCGCACGGTGCCTACCTTCACCTTATGACGCATGCTGGAGCCTGTGTTACTACTGCTTTTGTTTCCGAAGTTTTACCAAGCATGTGTTAAGAACTCAGCAGTCTCAGACCGCATTCGCCTCTGCCGCCAAGGCTGGATTTCGTGGGTAGTTGCGGATTGTTGTCTCCTCGTGGAGGAGCGCTTGAGCTACCATTTCGTTGTTCTGATGTCGCTTATGGAAGATTCGCAGGCGGAAGTGTAAGTCTGGCCGATTGGTTCGATGGCGTGGTTCAGATAGTCGGGCCTTGTTCCAAAGCAGATCGTGGATAATGGTAGCTTGTCTAGAAGAAGTTCCGCACTGCAGGAATCGTATGGATAATCTACGACGACGCCAGAGTTCGTGCCGACGGTCGGCCTTCTTGAAAGTACCACCCTGATGGTGTGACGAAGTTTTGGAACAGTATGAACTTAGCCCGAGTTACTTTGGGCCTTTGCAGTTCATGGAAGAATAGGCCAGGCTTGCCTATACGTTAGCATTTGCCGTCCGACTTGTGAGGAATGACGTCCGCTTTCAGATTGTTATGTTCGGGAAAGTATCAAAGATCCATCCGCACGTTCCCGCTAATGATGACCACGCTAGAGATAGTAACCCCAGTTTTGATACCAAAGCAAGATCGTAAATATGGTAAGAATTGAGCGCATTTACGCCTTCAAATGATCGACGCAGCCCTGCACCATTTGTCGGGTCGCTGGAGCAAGGCTCACAAAGTGACAAAAGTACTATTATTTGTGGTGATGTCGAGGTGTTTCTCGTGGACTTGGACGAGGTATTTTGCTGGTATTTCTCGGTGGCCACCGTGGGCAGATTGTTTCGTAAGTATAAGAGTGAAGACTATATCGCACGCCGCTCGCTTTGAGATTTAGAAGGAACATTCGACGAATGTTTCTGCGGGGAAGAATGTTATACCCGTAGTCCCGTGGTATGATGCGAGGACGCACGCACGAGAATACGCATGTAAAGATCGGAGCGAAGAAAGAGGCGATTTTTCCACTAAAAGTTTCCGCTTTATGAAGGAAAAAGGTTCGTTAACGGGAATTGATTCCCGATTTGGTATTCTGACTTCCCGAATATTAGAGAATTATGGAATTTTATTTTCTGAATGGTCACTGGGCCCACGGAGAAATTTACTGCTTTGTGGGCCCACTTTGTTTTCTAGATTTTGGCCATTGTGGATATTTTCTAAGATGTTTTATTTTGGGTCAACAGAGGGTGACACGTGTCACCCCGCCTAGTGGCTCGGCCGAATGGCATTTGTGCACAACACCCTGCTAGAGTCGCCGACTAAACGCTTTACATAACTTCGGCGGAAAATTCCGCCATGTCTTTTCTTATTTTTATGGATTTTTCCGAGAGACTAACATTTTGGACCAACGAGAGGGCGCACTTGGCACCCTCTCATCAGCGGGCAAGCGGCGCATACGACGAATCGTGAGGTCGGCTGGATATTTCGCAGATATTTCAGGGTTTGGCGAGTAGGGACTGGGCACTCGGGGCATATCTTCGCCCTACACTTGTGTAGCACTTGGCTCAATCTTCGCCATCGGTTGGCCTCGCTTCAGGCTATAAATACCCTCTCCCTTTGATGAATTCTTCATCCTTTCCTAAATGTTTCTAAGTGTTAAATCTTCTCCTCCCCAGTCGAGTTCGCCAAGAGGCCTCCTCCTAGAGGTTTGGGCCAGGGGTACACCCCTCCTAGTAGTATGGCCGGGTACCCCAGCCAAGTTGTTGTGATAATACCCCCTCAGGTGTAGAAATACTCTCAAAGTATTGTTATAATGCCCAAATTACCTTAGCCGATACCTTGTTGTATTCTAAGGTTATACCTATACTAAAGCCCGTAAATACTATTATACTTTCCGTCAATACAAAACCAAAACCCTAGGAAAATCTCCATAGTCCGCCGGAGTATCAGTGTGGTTGGTTAGAACTTCTAAGGGTGGTTTAAAGCTGGTCGAGCGCTGAGTCGAGCTAAACCTCGCTAAGGATCGACATTAAACTCTGATAATTACGGGCTTATCGAGGTAATTATCTTGTCCTCTATTGTAATTGGAAATTACATAATGTTAGAATATATAGTTGAAGTATACTATATATAGTAATCAACTTAATGTTGTGGCAATGTCCTCGACTTAAGCCCAAGAATCGAATCGAATCAGACATGAGACTTGCGGTAGTAGTACCGCGAGTAGAATTGTACTGCTCGTGTTAGATGTATAACCCCCGGTTGGCTTGGTAGCCGCCCTGCTAGAGGAGTGAGAGATTTACGCCGCCATGTGTGAGGTGTCGCGAATTTTCTCAGAGAATGTTCTACGATAAGATCTTAATGTTAATGCGCCAGGGCCTTATAGGTCAAGTACTACGTGGCGCGCTCTACTTGGCTTTAGGAGTAGCCGACACTGGGAGTACTGAGCGCTTTGCTATTAGTCGATACTCGTCGCGAGGTATGCGAACCTCTTCCTATCTCTTCTAGCATGATACGTGTGAACTATGTAGTACTGCAGACGATACATGTACTAAAATGTATTTGATTATGTAAAACATAAAGTGTTATAACGCTTTATGGGAAGTTGGTTATAACGGCTTTATGTTGGTAAGAAAATACATGTGGTTTTTAAAAGGTAATCGATTTGAACTATAATCGCTTGTTATGTGTTAATAAAGAACTCAAGCATTTCAAAAGAGTTTTGAATCATTTTGAGAGTAGTTAAGTAATACTTGATTTGTTTTGAAAACTTAAGAGTTATACTAGCTTTACGGAAAGTTAGGTATAACGCCTTAAGAATGTTTTATCGATTTTGGAAATCGAACGTGTATCGACAAACCATCGCAGCTAATAAAAGGAAATGTTTTGACAGATTAAGTATTATTAAAACCAAGAGAAACTTCCATCCGCATGGCTAAGATTAGACAAAATGATATTTCCTAGATCATGGTCATTGTAATAAGATTGTTGTAAACAAGAATATCCTACTCACATATAAGACTTATGTTTCTGATAGTTTAAAAGAGAATTATATTCTTAAATGAATAAGACTATGAACTACTAAACCTTTCTAAATAAGAAACATGAACATTTGAAATTAGGCAAACTCGACGCTTGGAAAATAATGTCATACTTGAGTTTTACAAAGAGAAGTGTTTTGATTTACTTCAAAAGATAATCACTATATTTTCATATACTACGTATTGTGTGACTTTTGTGAAAGTAACGATCTTTTAAAGAGTTAATGTATGAAGTACTTTGGGATAAAACCCTAACTTGTTAAAGATATAGTAGAAAGTACACCGCGTGTATAACTTGATCGTGTTGGTTCAGGATAGCCTTGTAATACCTTCTTGTTGATTTGATAAGTAAACATGCTAGGATGCTACGCGGTGTTAGTATCTTGTGATGCTTGTGTAAAGCGGGTTTTCCTTTGTTGCGCTTATGTTGTTTAACGATAAGTCGTTATGATAGTATTATACATCACTCATCTCGAGATGATTCCGGTTAAGCCTCCGACGCGGTAGACTCAAAGTGTCGACGGACCTATGATTCGAGACTACCTCACGCGGTCCAGTGGCGCGGAATCGCGGAGTTCCGTGTTAGACGCGCCTCGTGGTCACGCGTCCTCGCGCTACGCGGACGGGCGAGTCCAGACGCCGCCGGAGTAGCCACCGATGCGGGTTATACCTCACGCGGCCGATCTGATTGCCTACGCGAGTCGCGAAAGTTCCGTGGCTAGACGCGCACATTAGATACCGCGGGCAAGTGGTCGCTTTGATCACGTGACGGCTTCAGACAGATCTTATGATACGCTTCATGACCTTGTTGGTACCGCTGGCGTAGTAGCTGGCTATGCCTTCGCATTTACCCTCAGACGCATTATTACGGCACGTGGGACCCGTGTTCATGTGTTCCTTGGTGCTTTTATATCATAAACCGCCAAGTGAGGAAGGTATTCCACGCATGATTGATGTCGGGCGTGAGACCCATTGTTATATTTGAGTGATGACTTGAGGCGCGAGTCCCCGATTTGACATGATCGCTATTATCGTGAATCGTAGTTTGGTTATCATACATGTCTCCCGCTTTATAGACTATTATGATTTCATTTACAAGATTTTTAGTTTCACATACTGCACTGCCAGATCGACCCTTCTGGGCCGCTCATGCCGCAGTAAAGGTACACCGCCATCGATCCTCGCCTAGTGGTCACAAGCCACATGGAAAGCTCCGCTTCTCCGAGGCTTATCAGCCGTATAGTCCTCGTTGTTGTAGGTGTTTACATTCGTGGTACGGGGCCCCGCCCCGCCATTGTTGTCGATCATTTCTAGAGGTCCAGTAGATCTGCAGTGTGGTTTGTAAAAAGGATTAAAACTGCTCATGTTGGAAAAAGTTGTTATTTATATATACGCCGAAAGGCAAGTTTTTCTCGATTATTGTTTCATATTTCATAATATGTCTTGTATTGTTTTATGTTCCACGACACTGATGTTGTATCACTAGGGTGCCCGGTAAGGCACCAACACGCCCGAATCGGTCGTGACACCTCTTTTGTCGACTCGTCATTCCGCCGATCTCTCCGCGCTCACATCCCAAAGGCAGACGAGCTCGCACGCGGCAATGTCGATGCCCACAAGAGCTACACCAACAAGCCTCGCTGGCAATCATCTAGCCCTGACGTAGCGTGCACTCTATGCTCCATGGTTGCCACTAAAGCGGGACATACCGAGCCAACGAAGTCAAACTCACGCTGTACTCAATCAGACGCTCGCTCGCCAAAGATCATAAATCGTTTACCGCGTTCTCCTCATCCGCGAGGCAAGAAGTGAGCGAGGAATGCCTCGAGAACTCGTCCCATACTGCCGAAGCGCATGCTCTCCCGACAACTCCCACGACCAAACCACGATCATGTATCACGCACCGATGCGAACCTAAGACCACCGACTCGGTCTCCAAGCTCGATCACTCACGACCACAGAACGCCGATGAACTCGCGATCATCCTCGTGCCTCGACCCATAAAACTCGCGCTACTAACTCGTAAAGTCCCGTAGCCTCAAACTATCCGCCGGTGAACCATCGTGCTATCGAATCGAATCGCCAGATCCACTTATCTCATGCTCGCCACGCACTCGCCAAGAATCGCCATCTCTTGTACCCCATCTCATCCGCTTCCAAGCCGCGACCGAGGCTCGTATCGTGGTCTCAAAGCCACCGCCGCGCTCTAAACTCGCTGGGTTGGCGGCGCCGCAAAACTAGCCGTCAAGCACAATCTCGTGCATGCATCGCTCGCGCTGCATTCTCTCAGATTCACTAGCGCCTCGGCCGCTTGCCCTTCTCGGGCTCGCTGCTTGCGGAGGCATAATCGTAAAAACGTAGATACGCCGAGGGGTCCAACTTACAACACAAATTTCTAAGGCACGATCTCGTAATGAGAAGAATGGAAACTAATCCTAAATGTCCTATAGCCTCTCGATTATAGACGTGGTGCACAACACACCGATAATCAAGACTCTACTAGACACGGTCAGACACTTTCCGAGGATTAATCGCTCGATACCACTTTTGTAATGACCTGCCCGGTTCACATCGTGCCTTACCCCGCACCCTAGTGACACAACATCGAGAAAACCAAATGAAAATAAAACTTTAAACAAGAAACAAGATATATGATCATAAACAAAGCAACCTAACTGCTACCTTCCAATAACATATATAAATACAACTCTTTCAAAACGAATGCTTAATCCTTTTCACAAACCCCGCCCACAACAAGATTACTGCACTTAAGATTTACAACAACTATGACGACAGTGGCCCCGCCATACCCCGAATGTACAAGAACCTACAACTCAGTGGAACACATACTAAAAGATAAGCCTCCGAGAAACGGAGCTTCCTAATACGCCAACCGAGATCCTAAGAGCGAGGATCCACGATCGATGCACTTCTACCGCAGATTAACGCACTCGGGCGAGGTCAAGATAACAGTACTAAGTATGTGAAATCAGAAATATCAGAATGAAATCATAGCACTATATAAAGCAGAGACATGAATGATAACCAAACTACAAGATACACATATATCGCTTATATCAAGTCGTGGTCTCACGCCTCCACATCAATCATGCCCGTGAATGCCTTCTCATCACCGCCATTTATGATATGATAACACCAAGAAGTACACCAAAGACACCAAGTCATACCTGATGCCAAAGTCAGATAATAATTCAAATGGAAGATACCCGCGCGCTACGATCGTGGTCGCAGATGTCCAAAAGGGAACCACAAGACAAAGAATCAAATGGAAGATACCCGCAGCGCCACGATCGTGGTCAAGATGTCCAAAAGGAAACAATAAGACAAAGATTCCAAATGGAAACATACCCGCGCGCCACGATCGTGGTCGTGATGCCCAAAGGGAAACAATAAAGCAAGATCAACACGGAAGATACCCGCGCGCCACGATCGTGTCGCGATGTCCAAAGCGATTAGCAAAAGTAACACAATCAATGCGAACGCATCTGCGGAATTTCTCCATCACCGCAGATGTCCAAGTAAGTTCTCAACAAGTCAACCGAATTTCTATCGAGACGCCAGAATACGTAAATACAACACTTGTACAACAAGTGGCTATCATCACAAGCATAGGCAAGTTTCACACAACTCAAAGTACTTTCACATAAGCCACACAATACCCGTAGTATAAAAATCGTGACTATCTTTTTAAGTAAACAAGACACTTCCCTTTGTAAAATCAAGTAACAACATTATTTTTCAAACGCTCAAATTTGCCTAATTTCAAATGCTCAAGTCACTTATTTTAGAAAGGTTTCATAACTCATAGTCTTAATCTCTTTAAAACAATCGAGTAATATATGTCATATATGAGTAGTTTATTCTGTTTATAACGATCTTATTACAAAGACATGATCTAGAAAATGTAATATCATTTTGTCTCATCTTAGCTTCTACGCAGATTTGAGGTTTCTACCGGTTTTAATACAATACATCATTATTCAATACATTTTCCTTTATTAACGCCGCAGTTGGTCCTGTCGATACACATTCTGATTTCCAAATCAAGAAACATTATCCCTTTAAAACCAAGTACTCATTACTCACGAACGAGGTTTCACACAACATCCACATTAAAACAAATAAGTTAAGTCTATTATCTTATAAGATCAAGTCTCTTAACTTCTAACATCAGTAAACCATTTTAAAAACCACAAAGTATTTCCTTACCTACATAAAGCTGTTATAACCAACTTCCCATAAAGCCGTTATAACACTTTATGTTTTAAGAACCATCAAACACGCTAACACACGTACGCCTACCGCACTACATAGTTCACACATATCATGCTGTAAGAGATAGAAGAGGTTCACATACCTCGCGACGAGTATCGACAATAAGCAAAATGCTCCAAGTACTACAACCTTGCTAGCCCTTTCCACTCCTCAAGTAGAATACGCTACTCTAGTACTTTCACCTAGAAAGGTCACAAACGCTCATTAACTTCAAAACACAAGGTTCCATTTCTCTACGTAAAATTGAAAGATCTTCCCCGCAACAACAGAATCTCCTCCTCTATCGAGGCCGCCACTAAGCCAACCAGTGGGGTTTACACGCCTAACCTGACGTACAATTCTACTCAAGAATACTACACAAGTCTATCGCAATACACCCTATGTAAATACAGCTCAGCTTCTTTTCTTTACTCTTCAGCTTAAGTCAAAAGACATCACAAATACAAAGTTCATTCTACATATAGTATACTTCAACTATATATTCCTACAACATGTAATCTCCAATTACAATAAGGACAAGAATATTTACCTCGATAAGCCCAAAATTATCCAAGTTATAATGTCGATCCCGAGCAAGGTTTAGCTCCTACCCGCGCGCCCAATCCGCCTCCAAACAACCCTAAGTTCTTAACTAACTTCTACTCAAATACTTCAACCAACTATGAAGATTTCCTTGGGTTTTGGCTGAGACTAAAAGGACAAAAGGTAGTATTTCCTGCTCTACGATAGAGGTAACTTTTGGAAAACAACAAGGTAAAGGCTAAGGTATTTTGGGCATTATAACAATACTGAGAAGTATTTCAATACCACATGGAGTGGTATTATACGAAACAACTAGGCAGTGGGGGTACCCCACGCTAGCACCACAAAGCGGGAGGGAGGCTCTCGCCACAAGGCCACTCTGGGGAGGAAGGCTTAGGACGATAACACACACAAGGAGGAGAGGTACTCAAGACTTGAAGATTTTGACGAAGAAGTCTTCAAGCCAGTGGTATTTATAGAAAACCAAAGGCCAACCAACGGCCAAGATCAAGCCATGTGCAAGGCAAGTGTAAGGCCAAGATATGCCCAAGTGCCCCTAGTCCCTACTCCTTAAAACCTCACAAATATCTACCAAAAATATCTTCCCACTGACACCCTAAACGCCCAAGTTATCGCCCCACTTGCTTTCCAATGCGAGGGTGACACATACGTCACCCTCCCGTTAGTCCAAAATGTTCCGCCGCCTAAAAATCCGCAAAAATACAAAACGACATAGCCGAATTTTCCTTCGCAGTTACGCAAACGCTTCGCCGAAAAACGACTCTAACCGTGTCGCACAAAGGTAATTCGCCATGGTGCCATACGGGGTGACACGTGTCGCCTCCGATTCGCCTGCAATATTTCGCCTTCCGAAATATCCAAAATACCGGAATCTCAAAACAAAGCGCCCTACAAAATCAGAATTTCTCCCGTGGCCCCACGTGACCATTTCCAAAATAAAATCACAAAATTCTAATATAATTTAAGAAGCCCATATACCAAACTGGGAAACCAATTCTCATTAACTAACCTTTTTCTTCACAAATTACCTAAACTTTTCCGTCGAAACTCACATCTTTCTTTCTTTTCAAAATTTACGCCGCACTCGCACGCACGCCCTCACATACATACCCCGCAACTACGGTATAACAGATAGATCGACGCAGCAGCCCAAAGAGCACCCGTGGTTCACCCGAGATCTGGATAGTTCGAGGCTACGGATTTTCCGAGTCAGAGCCGCCGTAGTTTTATTGGTCGGCGATGATCCGCAGGAGTTCATTCGACGCTACAAATGATCATGAGAGTGATCAAGGCACGAGTCCGAGTCGCTGGTCCTAGGTTCAGACGGCCGCGTGATACCGCAAATGATCGATTTGATTCGCGAGTCGCCCGGGAGAGAATGCACTTCCACTATACGGACGAGTTCTCACTGCATTTCTTGCACATTTTTTGCCTCCACGTATGATGAGGGCTCGCCGATAGATTTTTGGTGTTGAGGCAGAGCGCGCACGGGAGTACAATGCGAGTTCGACTCATCGCTCGACACGCCCCGCGCTGTAGCTAGTATGAGGATCGAGTGCACCGACATGTTACAGGCTCACGACACCTAGCGTAAAGTTGTTCGTGTAGCTCTTCACCGCACGACATTGCCCGCACGCAGCTTATGCACTGATGTAGCGAGCGAGAAATCGACTAACGACCAAGATCGCCAGTAAGAGGCCGTAACAGTGGTCCTTTGGTGACTTTCGAGGCGGACCGCCTGCCAGCAGATCGCGATGCGCCCGCCAAGATTAAGTGGTCCCCACCGCTGCCGGACGATGGGATATTCAGAGCAGGTCGTGGCTCCTGTGTTTCAGATTTTCGCGAGTAGAAGTGTCACGGACGAGGCCACCCGTATCTCAAACGTGGTCGCTGCGTAAAGCCCATAGGGGAATGTCATATCGGTTTGGGAGATTGCTATACTTGTGGCCGATGGCCATTTGACGGAGATCGTCCACTGCAGGTAGCATCGCGGATAGCACAGACTACGAGATCCGCTATGGTTCTTTACCTTCCATAGCTAGGCAGATGTTCATACACCTACAGCCACTGCAGAGGTCGCGTGAAGTTCCTAGCCGATGTCCTCAACCGCCTATTTTCGTATATCCTTAATCCTCTAGAGATTTGTATGTATTGATGTTATGATGACGTGTTTAGTGTTATGTTCGATAGCTTTGTGCTAAAATGTGATTTAGACGCCGTTAGTGAAAAGGGTAAGCTCAAAGTAGAAAATGATTAACCTTAGAATATTACGCTGAGACCTTAGATGTGCGCCGCCTTGAGTACAAGATTTCATGTGATCCTTGTCGAATGAATAGCTATACGTGGAGTAATTGTGGGAAAATTCTCGTGGTGTAAAATGGAAGTGGTAGCTTTCATGACTTGTATAGGTAAGATTGTTCGGACGGAACAAGAGCTTGACGCGTTGGGGTCGGTCAGCCATGCGACAACCCGTAGTCTTGGTCGGGTCACCTGAGGTGGTCTCGCTGTGGTAGGATCACGAGGGTGCTAGGCCCAAGTTTAGGTAACCATCGATGAATTGTGGACGCGCTCGACCGTAATCGGTTCGCAAGGCCTGGAATGGCCTTAGGAAGGAAGCCGTTAGTAAGATGACCAAGTCGAGGTAGTGACTCAAAGTTTTAGCAATGTACATTGATCAAGTGTGGTACGGTACTAGAAGAGTTCGAGTGTTCGGAAGGATACGACGAAAGGAAAGAAGTGAACTTGTGCCGAAGACGGAAGTAATCATTTTTGTGAAACGAAAGCGGCGGAGTATCCTTCGACCGGCGAATTGGTACTCTTTGCATCGCCGAGGTGATTCCTCGCTTGATTTAAGTATTTGCGCCGCGTATTCTCGTGGATCATGCGCAATTGCAAACCGTTAAGCTACGAGGAACTTGATCGTTATCCTGAGAAGGAACATTCGGACGAATGTTTCTGCGAGGGGAGAATGTTATACCGATTTCCGCAGTATGTACGACGAGGGCGACGATAAAGTTAAGCCTTAAAGTAGGCTAGTGCCAAAAATTTTGTTCACAAGTACCGAAAGAGTCGCTTTCCGACTAAACGCTTTACAAACTTTGCGGGCGGAAAATACTACTATGTCATTTATTATTTTTATGAGTTTTCCGAGAGACGAAATATTTTGATCGACGAGGGTGACACTTGTCACCTCAATGGACGCAAAGTGGGCACTTCTTGGCACGCTTTTGTGTTGTTCTCGTCAAGGTTAGTAGGATATTTTGTGTGGTAGATGGATAAGGACACATGGGTAAATCCTAGCCCTACACTTCGCACCACACTTGTCTTCATTCGCCATCGTCGCCATTGCTTGACCTATAAATACCCTCGCTCAAGGTTTTCTTCATCCTCAAATCTTTCTAAGTCTTGAAAACCCTCTCCTCCTTCGAGCGGTTCTCGCCCAAAGCCACCCTCCCTTGAAAAGGCCCTTGGCCGAAACCCTCTCCTTTGTAGTGTTCTAGCCGAGAACACCCCTAGCCTAGTTGTGCTAGCCGAAAATACACCCCCTTTGTGGTATAGAAATACTTCCAAGTATTGTTATTATGCCAAAATACTCTAGCTCAAACTCGTCACGACCCGACTGCCCGTGATCGGTGCCCTACCCGGGCACCCTGCTCGTATACCTCAGAATAGCAATGAACATACATGAAACTTATAAAATAAAGTAACGAAATTAAACCACAAAGTTAGCCGATAAGGCTACCTTCCGACACATATACATATACATAACAACAAAGAATCACATCCCTTTCCTTTTACAAACCGACCCATAATATGTAACTACTGCACTTAAGAATTATAATCGCAAGTGACAGTGGCCCCGCCATACCCCAATATACATAAGTCTACTACATCGTGAAACTGCACTAAAAGATAAGCTCCTGAGTGAAAGGAGCTTCTTTCCAAAATCAACAGAGATCCTAAGAGCAAGGATCACCAACCTGTGTACCTATCACCGCGGCATTGAGCGCAGCCTCGGCGGGTCAAGACAAAAATTTAGTATGGAATGTAATAAAATGCACAACCAAATCATATATGCATAAAAGAATGTCCTTTTACTCTCAAATCAATCATATATTAACTGCCTTTCCTCCTTTCAATAAGATTTAACAACATATTCTTACATACATACTTAAGAGTTTAATCCAAATTTTTTCACATAACTTACATATCTTACATAACATAATCCGCCCATTTATGACACTGCATCGATGAATCATGTGACATAACCCGCCCGCCGCTCGGCAGCATCAGGAATCATGTAGATAATCCGCCCGCCCGCCTTGTAAGATGACGAATCCGCCTAGTAGGATCGGTAATATGGCGTAATCCGCCTACGGGTAGGCTCGTGTATCTCATAACGTAATCCGCCTATTTGCAGGCTCGTGTATTTCATAACGTAATCCGCCTATTTGTAGGCTAGGTGTATTTCATAACGTAATCCGCCTATTTGTAGGCTCCTGTAATATTTCCTTACATAACATTTTTAAACCATCTTTTCACTTCTTCTTAAGTCGTTATAACAACTTCCCATAAAGCTATTATAACAACCATTCATTTTAGAGAACTTATGTCACTTTTATTCTTACAACATTTAGGAAAACGGGATCCAAAGATACTACGTACATACATACTTAAAAAGAATCGACGCTTAAAACTTCATAATCCTTAAAAGACAATCAAAGTTCTTAGTCTTCAAACTTCATAACATACTTCCTTTAAAGCCCAATTACTTATACAAAAACATATAAAGTTTCATACCTTCCAAAACCATGTAATTTATTCCCTTAAAATCATATAACTTCCACTTTTAAAATCAATCCCCTTTTCACATATAAATTCAAGTCATTTTGGAACATAAAATCCACTTACTTACTTTAAACAAATCAAGACACATAGCCTTTAAATCAAATCTCATAACTTCCTAACCGTTTACTAACGCCTCCCATAAGACCTAGTAAGGACTTAGACAATTTAAACATACTCTTAACTTAGATTCAACAATGTAAATACTTCTTAACTTCTAAGAGTAGAAGGAATCTTGAAATACTATCACATGGAGATTTCATACGTAGGATCATGCCAAGGAAAGAAGAGGTTCACATACCTCGCGACGACTAGCGACAAGTTGCAAAAAGGCTCCAAAGTACTTCAACCTTGAGCTATACCATTCTTCAAGTAGGATACGCTATACTTAGTTCTTCAACCTATCATGGTCACAATACGTCCATTAACCTCTTACTTCAAACGTAGAATATTCTAAGTGCTAAGTCACTAAATTCTACGGAAAATCGGACAACACCTCCTTTGTTTCTACTTACTTTGCCACCTTTTTCAAGGCCGAAATACAATAACCAAACAGCCCCAATTGGCTCACAACAATATAGAAGGTAGTCTAATACAAATGAATAACTAAACAGCCCCAATTGGCTCACAATTTAGAAGGTAGTCTAATACAAATGAATAACTAAACAGCCCCAATTGGCTCACAATTTAGAAGGTAGTCCAATACAAATGAATAACAAACTAAAAGTCCAAATTCGGCCATCTTGAGTTCAACGATACCTATTCTTATCAAATTTCCATTTCAATCCAAGTTATTAGCCTAACATGATATCAAGTCGCATTTGATTATAACAACCAATTTCTTCAAGTAAGTAACATGCGACGATTTCTTATAAACGACCAATTAGTAATCAAATTTTCAAGTGGCTTGCACAACATTTCGGATTAAGCTACTAGCAATCCATAATACTTATAAACATCAACATACCAACTTCATGCTATCAACATGTGAAGCTAACAACAACAATATAAATACATAATCTTGTAACACCTTAAAAGACAAGATTATACCTTAACGATTCTTAATCCAAACTGTCGCTTCCTTTGTAGTTTAGCGCTCCAATATACTTCAATCCGCTTGTGAGACCCTTAGAACAACACCAACAACTTTCCTTCCAACTTCCAATCCAAAACCTAGAAAGCCACTAGGTTTTCACTTTATACTAATACGAAACTATCTTTTACGAGATTTTTCTATCGAGACGTGTTTACAATACACCTAAGAACCTTCGTTTAAAGCGTGGATCAAAAGGACAAGAAACTAAAATTTTTCTTTCTTCTTTTCTTGAACCCGAGAGCAAGGCTCAAGTTCATCCAATTTTTTGTGAAATTTCTAAGTGTTAGCTCACTCTAGCACTACTAGTAGTAATATAAAGGGCAATGAGGACAAGATGTAACTATACGGGTGGCTGTGATGAAGTCTTACTTAAAAATCAAGACTAATCGACTCGACTTAGTCAACTTTCTCATGCCACAACTTGCAAGGCATTAGTCATCCAAGACTTATGGTAAATGACCATATTGGCCATGCCTAAATTCGACCAAGGCATCATAAGGGGAGGTGACACGTGTCGCCCTCCCATTCGTCACAATAATTCGCTTTCCGACAAATCCATAATTCGATAAATTTACAAGTCTCAAATCTTAACACTTGTGGTTCTACGCACTACCTTAAAACATGTCTTGTAAATACGGTGTAACATTCTTCCCCTTAGAAACATTCGCCCCCGAATGTTCTTTCGGAGCTCAATCTATCATTCCTTGGCATAGTCTCATAAACTTGCACTTAGCAAAACCTAATTATGCCACATATGGCCCTAATATACCGCACTTGCATATTTATCCATCACAAACAAAACGAGGAAACAATCCATAGTGTGCATCATCACTATATACTCACATTCAAGGCCTAAAAAGATTATCTTTCGCATTTCCAACTTACTTCTAAAGATAATGCATAATTTCAATATTATCCGCTTCGATACTTAAACATAAAATAACCTTATCATGCATACAGATTCAGAAAGGGTCAAGATATACCGATTCATATAGGCGTTCAAAGGACCGCTTAAAATCGAAACTTCCACCACGACTTCGCCAAGGCTCACGCCAGATGAACATCTTGCCTAGCTATCAAGGCGAAGAACCCGCAATCGATCCTAGATCGTTTCTATCCTCCTTCAACTCTCCTACTAGACAATCCTCAACATATGGCCTCGACGGCCGCAGTAAAACAGCACCAGAGCACGACGACATTCCCACGGCGACGCCGCCACACCGTGAACACCGGCGGAAGAGGGCCCCAATCGCCTGTAACCCACGCACGATACGACCAAGCCCTCGAGCTCGACTGCTCTCAATTACCCTGCCGATCTAACCTCCGCCAGAAATCGAAGGAGCACTCGCGCCGAATCAGACCTAGCTCGCTATCGAGGCTCTCCGCCTTGAAAATCACCTCAACCCTCGCTGCCCCGCCTCTGGCCGGCTCGCCTGGCTCTGCCCTCTCTCTCCTCGCCTCAATCCTCAGGTATAAGTTCGCATCTCCGCAATATCCATTCCTCGGTCAAGGGCTACTCCTGTGCAAGCAAAGGATCATATAACGGTCTAGCCCCATAACATAGCGATGAACTCTATCAGCCATGTTAGCCACAATAGTATGCGCATGTCTGGCCAATGAGTCAAACTCCAAGTTATACTCCCTGATAGTCCTCCCGTTCTGCCTCAAGGTCAAGAACTGCCTACCCGGCTCTCTCATCTCGTGAGGCAAAGTGATCCATGAAGGCCTCTCAGAACTCCTCCCAAACACCGGAAGATCATCATCACCTCGAAAGCAACCACGACTAAACTACCAACGCGATATCGCAGAACCGTAGGAGGCTAGCGTAATGCATCGCCTCAAGCCCTAAGAACTCGCGCGTCCGTCAGTCGCTGAATGAACTCCCGCGATCCTCATCGCACTCAACCATAAAACTCGTGTGGATGACATCCTAGAAAATCCCTAATCCGCAAACCGCTTACCCGCGGGTCAGATGTTCTGCTTGCCGCTCGACTACTATATCGTCAATAATCGCTCGCTTCCCGTAGTTCTATACTCGCGACCGGCCGCGAATCGAGGCTCGCACCGAACCTCTCGAGCTACCGCCGCCTCGGCCATCTAATACCGCCGCGTGGTCGAACTCGCCGACCCGCCACTACTCGTGCATATTCTGCGCCCGACTCGTAACTCACAGACCATCGCAGCCTCGCCGCTTTGCCCTTCTCGGGCCCTCGTCGCTTCCGCGAGGCATAGCTGATCCACATACATAAGAATACGCCGAGACGGATCAACCTATTAATACAAATTTCATCGCACGATCTCAGAGCGAGAAGAATGGAAACTAATCCTAAATGTCCCGCAGCCTCCCGACATAGACGTGGTGCACAACACACCGATAATCAAGACTCTACTAGACACGGCCTGTAGACACTTTCCGAGGACTAATCGCTTAATACCACTTTTGTCACGACTCCGACCCGGCTCGCGATCGTGCCCTACCTGGCACCCTGCCTGTGCATACCTCGTAGAATAGCAATGAACATACATGAAACTTATAAAATAAAGTAACGAGAAATTAAACCACATGTTAGCCAATAAGGCTACCTTCCTGTACACATATACATATACATAACAACAGCAGTCACATCCCTTTCCTTTTACAAACCGACCCACAATATGTAATTCATGCACTTAAGAATTATAATCACAAGTGACAGTGGCCCCGCCATACCCCGAATATACATAAGTCTACCACATCGTGGAAACCGTACTAAAGATAAGCCTCCTGAGTGAAAGGAGCTTCTTTCAAAATCAACAGATCCTAAGAGCAAGGATCACCAACCTGTACCTATCACTCATGCACGAGCGCAGCCTCCGGGCGGGTCAAGATAACAAAAATTTAGTATGGAATGTAATAAAATGCAATAACCAAATCATATATGCATAAAAGAATGTCCTTTTACTCCCAAATCAATCATATATTAACTGCTCCTTTCCTCCTTTCAATAAGATTTAACAACATATTCTTACATACATACTTAAGAGTTTAATCCACTTTTTCACATAACTTACATATCTTACATAACATAATCCGCCCATTTGAGGACACTGCATCGATGAATCACGTGACATAACCCGCCCACTGGGCCTTGCATCGTGGAATCATGTAGATAATCCGCCCGCTGGCCTTGCAAGATGACGAACCCGCCATGTAGCTCTGGTAATATGGCGATATCCGCCATGGTAGGCTCCTGTATCTCATAACATAATCCGCCTATTTGTAGGCTCCTGTATTTCATAACGAATCCGCCTATTTGTAGGCTCCTGTAATATTTCCTTACATAACATTTTTAAACCATCTTTTCACTTCTTCTTAAGTCGTTATAACAACTTCCCATAAAGCTATTATAACAACCATTCATTTTAGAGAACTTATGTCACTTTTATTCTTACAACATTTAGGAAAACGGGATCCAAAGATACTACGACATACATACTTAAAAAGAATCAGACGCTTAAAACTTCATAATCCTTAAAAGACAATCAAAGTTCTTAGTCTTCAAACTTCATAACATACTTCCTTTAAAGCCCAATTACTTATACAAAAACATATAAAGTTCCATACCTTCCAAAATCAAGTAATTTATTCCCTTAAAATCATATAACTTCCACTTTTAAAATCAATCCCCTTTTCACATATAAATTCAAGTCATTTTCAACATAAAATCCACTTACTTACTTTAAACAAATCAAGACACATAGCCTTTAAATCAAATCTCATAACTTCCTAACTGTTTACTAACGCCTCCCATAAGACCTAGTAAGGACTTAGACAATTTAAACATACTCTTAACTTAGATTCAACAATGTAAATACTTCTTAACTTCTAAGAGTGTAGGAATCTTGAAATACTATCACATGGATATTTCATACGTAGGATCATGCCAAGGTTAAGAGGTTCACATACCTCGCGACGACTAGCGACAAGTTGCAAAAAGGCTCCAAAGTACTTCAACCTCGAGCCATACCATTCTTCAAGTAGATACGCTATACTTAGTTCTTCAACCTATCATGGTCACAATACGCCCATTAACCTCTTACTTATAACGTAGAATATTCTAAGTGCTAAGTCACTAAATTCTACTTAAAATCTGACAAAGACCTCCTTTGTTTCTACTTACTTTGCCACCTTTTCAAGGCCAAATACAATAACCAAACAGCCCCAATTGGCTCACAACAATATAGAAGGTAGTCTAATACAAATGAATAACTAAACAGCCCCAATTGGCTCACAATTTAGAAGGTAGTCCAATACAAATGAATAACAAACTAAAAGTCCAAATTCGGCCATCTTGAGTTCAACCATACCTATTCTTATCAAATTTCCATTTCAATCCAAGTTATTAGCCTAACATGATATCAAGTCGCATTTGATTATAACAACCAATTTCTTCAAGTAAGTAACATGCGACGATTTCTT
The DNA here is from genome assembly GCA_029844215.1 of Przewalskia tangutica. Lineage (NCBI taxonomy): Eukaryota > Viridiplantae > Streptophyta > Magnoliopsida > Solanales > Solanaceae > Przewalskia > Przewalskia tangutica. Next base: position 151,937 of record JAQGDG010000273.1, read on the forward strand.
ATAAACGACCAATTAGTAGTCAAATTTTCGTCGCTTGCACAACATTTCTGATTAAGCTACTAGAAATCCATAATACTTATAAACTTCAACATACCAACTTCATGCTATCAACATGTGAAGCTAACAACAACAATATAAATACATAATCTTGTAACACCTTAAAAGACAAGATTATACCTTAACGATTCTTAATCCAACCAAGTCGCCCTTAGTAGTTTGTGAGCCTCTCCAATATACTTCAATCCGCTTATTGAGACCCTTAGAACAACACCAACAACTTTCCTTCCAACTTCCAATCCAAAACCTAGAAAGCCACTAGGTTTTCACTTTGCACTAATACTAAAACTATCTTTTACGAGATTTTTCTATCGAGACGTGTTTACAATACACCTAAGAACCTTGGTTTAAAGCGTGGATCAAAAGGACAAGAAACTAAAAATTTGCTTTCTTTTTTCGAACCCGAGAGCAAGGCTCAAGTTCATCCAATTTTTTGTGAAATTTCTAAGTGTTAGCTCACTCTAGCACTACTAGTAGTAATATAAAGGGCAATGAGGGACAAGATGTAACTATACGGGTGGCTAGGATGAAGTCTTACTTAAAAATCAAGACTAATCGACTGACTTAGTCAACTTTCTCATGCCACAACTTGCAAGGCATTAGTCATCCAAGACTTACGGTAAATGACCATATCGCCATGCCTAAATTCGACCAAGGCATCATAAGTGAGGTGACACGTGTCGCCTCCCATTCACAATAATTCGCCCGACAAATCCATAATTCCGATAAATTTTACAAGTCTCAAATCTTAACACTTGTGGTTCTACGCACTACCTTAAAACATGTCTTGTAAATACTGGTGTAACATTCTTCCCCTTAGAAACATTCGCACCGAATGTTCTTTCTGAGCTCAATCTATCATTCCTTGGCATAGTCTCATAAACTTGCACTTAGCAAAACCTAATTATGCCACATACGGCCCTAATATACCGCACTTGCATATTTATCCATCACAAACAAAACGAGAAACAATCCATAGTGTGCATCATCACTATATACTCACATTCAAGGCCTAAAAGATTATCTTTTCGCATTTCCAACTTACTTCTAAAGATAATGCATATAATTTCAATATTATCCGCTCTCGATACTTAAACATAAAATAACCTTATCACGCATACAGACCGTAGCGGTCAAGATATACCGAATTCATATAGGCGGTTCAAAGGACCGCTTAAAATCGAAACTTCCACCACGACTCTCGCCACTACCGCGGTATGAACATCCCGCCTAGCTATCAAGGCGAAGAACCCGCAATCGATCCTGAGATCGTTTCTATCCTCCCGCAACTCTCCTACTAGACAATCCTCAACATATGGGCTCGACGCCACAGCAAACAGCACCAAGAGCACGACGACATTCCCATGGCGATGCCGCCACACTGCGGAACATCGAGGGAAGAGGCCCCGATCGTTTGTAACCCATGCGCGATACGAATCAAGCCCTCGAGCTCGACCGGCCCCGATTACCCGGCCGATCTAACCTCCGCCGTAAAATCGAAGGAGCACTCAGGCGTACCGAATCAGACCTAGCTCGCCGCCGAGGCTCTCCGCCTTGAAAATCACCTCAACCTCGCTGCCCCGCCTCTTGGCCGGCCTTGGCCTGGCCGGTCCCTTCTCTCCATGTCCTCAATCCTCAGGTATAAGTTCCGCATCTCCGCAATATCCATTCTCGGTCAAGGGCTACTCCTGTGCAAGCAAAGGATCATATAACGGCCCAGCCCCATAACATAGCGATGAACTCTATCACCATGTTAGCCACAATAGTATGCGCATGTCCGCCAAGGAGTCAAACTCGTTATACTCCCCGATAGTCCTCCTGCTCGCCTCGCGAAGAACTGCTCACCCGGCTCTCTCATCTCGTGAGGCAAAGTGATCCATGAAGGCCTCAGAAACTCCTCCAAAACAGCCGGAAGATCATCATCACCTCTTGAAAGCAACCACGACTCAAACCAGCTTCAACGCGATATCGCAGAACCCAGAGGAGGCTAGCGAATGCACTGCCTCAAGCCCTAAGAACTCGCGGTGGTCCGTCAGAGCTACCGAATGAACTCGCGATCCTCATCGCACTCAACCATAAAACTCGTGGATGACATCCTAGAAAATCCCTAATCCGCAAACCGCCGGCTCGTGGGTCGCCGCTCTGCTTGCCACGCTCGACTACTATATCGTCAATAATCGGACCGCCTCGTAGTTCTATACTCAAGACCGGCCGCGAATCGAGGCTCGCACGAACCTTCGAGCTACCGCCGCCTCGCCTTCTAATACCGCCGCGTGGTTGAACTTCGCCGACCCGCCACTACTCGTGCATATTCTCAGCCCGACTTCGTAACTCAGGCATTATCGCGCCTCCGCCGCTTTGCCCTTCGCCCCGGTCGCCTTCCGCGAGGCATAGCCGATTCACATACATAAGAATACGCCGAGACGGATCAACCTATTAATACAAATTTCATCGCACGATCTCAGAGTGAGAAGAATGGAAACTAATCCTAAATGTCTCGCACTCCCGACATAGATGTGGTGCACAACACACCGATAATCAAGACTCTACTAGACACGGCTCAGACACTTTCCGAGGACTAATCGCTCGATACTACTTTTGTCACGACCCGACCTCGGCCCGCGATCGTGCCCTACCTGGCACCCTGCTCGTATACCGTAGAATAGCAACTAACATACATGAAACTTATAAAATAAAGTAACGAAATTAAACTACATGTTAGCCAATAAGGCTACCTTCCTGCATACACATATACATATACATAACAACAAAGCCACATCCCTTTCCTTTTACAAACCGACCCACAATATGTAACTATGCACTTAAGAATTATAATCACAAGTGACAGGCCCCGCCATACCCTCGAATATACATAAGTCTACCACATCGTGAAACCGTACTAAAAGATAAGCCTCCGAGTGAAAGGAGCTTCTTTCAAAATCAACAGATCCTAAGAGCAAGGATCACCAACCTGTACCTATCACCGCGGCATTTAGCGCACTCTGGGCTGGGTCGCATAACAAAAATTTAGTATGGAATGTAATAAAATGCAATAACCAAATCATATATGCATAAAAGAATGTCCTTTTACTCAAATCAATTATATATTAACTGCCTTTCTCCTTTCAATAAGATTTAACAACATATTCTTACATATATACTTAAGAGTTTAATCCATTTTTCACATAACTTACATATCTTACATAACATAATCCGCCCATTTGCGACACTGCATCGATGAATCATGTGACATAACCCGCCCGCCTTGCATCGTGGAATCATGTAGCATAATCCGCCCGCCGCGCCTTGCAAGATGACGTAACCCGCCTATGTGTAGGCTCGGGTAATATGGCGTAATCCGCCTATGGGTAGGCTCTGTATCTCATAACGTAATCCGCCTATTTGTAGGCTCTGTATTTCATAACGTAATCCGCCTATTTGTAGTTCTGTATTTCATAAGGTAATCCGCCTATTTGTAGGCTCCTGTAATATTTCCTTACATAACATTTTTAAACCATCTTTTCACTTCTTCTTAAGTCGTTATAACAACTTCCCATAAAGCTATTATAACAACCATTCATTTTAGAGAACTTATGTCACTTTTATTCTTACAACATTTAGGAAAACTGATCCAAAGATACTACGATATACATACTTAAAAAGAATCAGACGCTTAAAACTTCATAATCCTTAAAAGACAATCAAAGTTCTTAGTCTTCAAACTTCATAACATACTTCCTTTAAAGCCCAATTACTTATACAAAAACATATAAAGTTCCATACCTTCCAAAACCAAGTAATTTATTCCTTAAAATCATATAACTTCCACTTTTAAAATCAATCCCCTTTTCACATATAAATTCAAGTCATTTTCAACATAAAATCCACTTACTTACTTTAAACAAATCAAGACACATAGCCTTTAAATCAAATCTCATAACTTCCTAACCGTTTACTAACGCCTCCCATAAGACCTAGTAAGGACTTAGGACAATTTAAACATACTTAACTTAGATTCAACAATGTAAATACTTCTTAACTTCTAAGAGTAAGGAATCTTGAAATACTATCACATGGATATTTCATACGTAGGATCATGCCAAGGAAAGAAGAGGTTCACATACCTCGCATTTACGACTAGCGACAAGTTGCAAAAAGGCTCCAAAGTACTTCAACCTCGAGCTATACCATTCTTCAAGTAGATACGCTATACTTAGTTCTTCAACCTATCATGGTCACAATACGCCCATTAACCTCTTACTTCAAACGTAGAATATTCTAAGTGCTAAGTCACTAAATTCTACGGAAAATCTGACAAAGACCTCCTTTGTTTCTACTTACTTTGCCACCTTTTCAAGGCCGAAATACAATAACCAAACAGCCCCAATTGGCTCACAACAATATAGAAGGTAGTCTAATACAAATGAATAACTAAACAGCCCCAATTGGTTCACAATTTAGAAGGTAGTCTAATACAAATGAATAACTAAACAGCCCCAATTGGCTCACAATTTAGAAGGTAGTCCAATACAAATGAATAACAAACTAAAAGTCCAAATTCGGCCATCTTGAGTTCAACCATACCTATTCTTATCAAATTTCCATTTCAATCCAAGTTATTAGCCTAACATGATATCAAGTCGCATTTGATTATAACAACCAATTTCTTCAAGTAAGTAACATGCGACGATTTCTTATAAACGACCAATTAGTAGTCAAATTTTCAAGTGGCTTGCACAACATTTTGGATTAAGCTACTAGCAATCCATAATACTTATAAACTTCAACATACCAACTTCATGCTATCAACATGTGAAGCTAACAACAACAATATAAATACATAATCTTGTAACACCTTAAAAGACAAGATTATACCTTAACGATTCTCAATCCAAACCAAGTCGCTTCCTTAGTAGTTTAGAGCCTCCAATATACTTCAATCCGCTTGTTTGAGACCCTTAGAACAACACCAACAACTTTCCTTCCAACTTCCAATCCAAAACCTAGAAAGCCACTAGGTTTTCACTGCGACTAATACGAAACTATCTTTTATGAGATTTTTCTATCGAGACGTGTTTACAATACACCTAAGAACCTTGGTTTAAAGTGTGGATCAAAAGGACAAGAAACGAAAATTTTTCTTTCTTCTTTTTCAACCCGAGAGCAAGGCTCAAGTTCATCCAATTTTTTGTGAAATTTCTAAGTGTTAGCTCACCAAGCACTACTAGTAATAATATAAAGGGGCATGGAGGGACAAGATGTAACCATACGGGTGGCTAGGATGAAGTCTTACTTAAAAATCAAGACTAATTGACCTTGACGTAGTCAACTTTCTCATGCCACAACTTGCAAGGCATTAGTCATCCAAGACTTATGGTAAATGACCATATTGGCCATGCCTAAATTCGACTAAGGCATCATAAGTGAGGTGACACGTGTCGCCTCCCATTCACACAATAATTCGTTTTCCGACAAATCCATAATTCCGATAAATTTTTACAAGTCTCAAATCTTAACACTTGTGAGTTCTTACGTACTACCTTAAAACATGTCTTGTAAATACGGAGTGTAACAAAACCCTTTGTAGTATTTCCAAGTACCCTCTATACGAAAAGCCCGAAAAATACTATTATACTTCCTTTAGCCACTAAACGAAACCCTATGGAAAAATCTCCATAATTGGTCGAGTGCTAAGTAGAAGTTGTGTAGAACTTCTAAGGGTTTCTTCGAGCGAATTGGAGCGCACTGAGTAGAGCTAAACCTTGCTCAGATCGACTTTAACTTGGATAATTTTGGGCTTACCGAGGTAAATAATCCTATCCTTCTATCAGAATCGAGATTACATACCGTAGTATTATTGAAAATGAATATAAGATTCATAGAAGAGAATTGAACTGAATGAAGGATATTACGTATAAGACTTGAATCAAATCACATCGTAAGAATATTTAAGTAAGATTAAATCAGATTTACATAGACCGTATTTACGTGAGTCTTATAACCTTTATCGTCGATCGCTCACGAGTAGCATGTACTACTTGGAAGGTGGACAAGGCTAGCCGGGTTATAGCCGAGGAGCGTTTTGCTAATAGTCGATAATCGTCGCGAGGTATGTGATTCTTCCTATACTCTTGAGCATGATATTTAAAAGAATATATATATATAGTACGGTAGACGTACGTGTGTTAACTGAACGTAATTGTACGGCAATGTCTTTTGACTTAAGCCTGAATAATAAGAGTCTTGAAGTATTTCAAAAGAATATATATATAGTACGGTAGACGTACGGGTGTTAACTGAATATAGTTTTACGGCAATGTCTTTTGACTTAAGCCTGAATGATAAGAATCTTGAAGTATTTCAAAAGAATTAAGAAACCTTGTTAAAAGAAGAATAATGCTTGGTTTTAAAGGCTTAAGAGTTATACTAGCTTTATGGGAAGTTAGGTATAACGACTTAAGAGAGATAAAATGAATGGTTTATTGATTTTAAAAGTTAAGAGACTTGATCTTAAAAGATAAGAGACTTGACTTAAATGAATTAATATGAATTTTGTGTGAAACCTCATTCGTGAGTAATGAGTACTTGGTTTTTAAAAGGAATAATGTTTTACCGATTTCTAAATCGAACGAGTATCGACAAACCACCGCAGCGCTAATAAAGGGAAATGTAATGACTAATGAAGTATTATTAAAACCAAGAGAAACCTCCATCCGCATAAGCTAAGATGAGACAAAATGATATTACATTTTCTAGATCATGGTCGCTAATAAGATGGTTATAAACAAGCATAAACCGCCACACATTTGGCATATGTTACTCAATTGTTTTAAAAGAGATTAAGACATTGAACTATGAAACTTTTCTAAAATAAAGATACTTGAGTAATTGAAATTAGGCAACCGAACTTTAGGAAAAGAATGTTCATACTTGATTTTAGAAAAAGAAGTGTTCTCGTTTACTTAAAACGCGAGTCACTCTAATTTTATACTACGTATCGTGACTTTATAAAAGGAATGAATCTCTTTAAAAGGAAGTTAACGCACGTAGTACTTTAGGTTAAAACTCGACTTTGACATAAAATGAAAGTACTTGAGTCAGGTATAACTTGCCTATGCTTGTTGTCAGGTAACTTGCCTATGCTTGTGGCGATAGCCTTCATTGTGCAAAAATTGTGTTTCTATACTACCGCTGCCTCTCTCGATGGAGGGCCGCTGACTTGTTGAGAACTTACTTGGACGCATCGCAGCTGACTAAGATTCCACTGCATGCTTCTATTATTATTGTTACGGGCATGTTTACACCGATGAGGATTCGCGGACACGTGACCATTATGGTTATTTATGGCGAAGATCGTGACTTACGCCAGGATCGGGTGTGTAGCTGCTTATTTGCCCCGCCGCCCACGGACGCAGTGGATCCGTATAGGTTATCGCACTTGCCACGCGTCGCCTTCACGCGGCATCGCGGACTTACGGCCAGGATCCGTGCTTAGCCGATTCACTTGCCCCCGCCGCCACGTGGGCGCAGGAGGAGCCGCGAGGCTAGTGCACTTGCCACGGTCGCCTTCGCGAGTCGTTGTTTGGATAGAGCCGTGACTTACGGCCAGATCTGCGCGTAGTCGATTCACTTGCCCTACCGCCACGTGGCGCAGTGAGGAGCCGCGAGGCTATCAGACTTGCCACGGTCGCCTTCCGATGATACGGTTGTACAAAGATATTGGTACGGCCGGATCCGTAGTTATACTTGCCCCAGACGATTTCGGCGACACAGGGACCCGTGTTCATGTATACTCCTTGGTGTTGTTATATCATAGATCACGCAGGAGGAAGGAATTCCACCGCACGAGTGATGATTTCGAGGCGAGTCCCCGATCGTTATATGTCAGGTAATCGTAGTTTGGTTATCATACATGTCTCCCGCTTTTATAGACTATTATGATTTCATTTACGATTTTCGCCACATACTTGGTACTGCATCGACTCTCCTTCGGGCCGTGATTCATGCCGCAGTAGGTACATCACCGCCGATCCCCGCTTATAGGATCACATTTCAGCAGATTGGGAAGCTTCTGCCTTCCTGAGGCTTATCTTTTAGTATGTTACCCCGAGTCCGTAGGTTTTTGTACATCTGTGGTACGGCGGCCCCGTCCCGCCATAGTTGTTGTAAAAATCTAAGAGGTCCGTAGAGTAATCAAGTGTGGTTATAAGGATCAGAATCGCTCAAAGGTCGATATATATATATGCTGAAAGGCAACCATTTTGGTTGGCCTATTTTCTTTTATCTTGATCCATATCTATTTGTATGTTTAAGTTTTTATTTCCGCTGGTTTTTCTCTGATGTTGTATCACTAAGGTGCCCGGGGTAAGGCACCAGTCACGGGCCCGGGTTCGGGTCGTGACACTTTTGTGGTCTGCACAAATATCCACATGAAGTCTATAAAATACGTCATGCCCCCAAATCTTCAAGGCATGATTTAACTGCCGCCAGCTCTAAATCATGAGTGGCATAATTCCGCTCATGCCTCCCTAATCACGGAAACATAGGCTCTAACATTATCGCTTTGCATCAAGACACAACCTAGCCCAACACCCAACGTGTTACAATAATAACCTAACCTCTAGTCTCACAAGGGGTTAGAATCGTAGTCGTGGTCAACTTATCTTCCAATAATCAAATCCTTTCTCATTCATGCGAAATATTCGTATCCTTAATCTCACTTATGGTTCCTGCTTTCCTTCTCTGCAACCAAACTTGGTCACTAAACTTAGACTTAATTCCTTTGCTTGCCTCATGGCTAAGACTTCATCACAATCACAATTTAGGGGATTTCTGATCTCAGAAAGTAGTAACCCGATTTTTCCTTTCCCTTGTAGAGCCTATAGCTAGGTTTACCACATTTCTCAAATGTTCTTACTTCCCATTATTTACTAATGGTCTTTACACTAGTCCGTAGTCATACCTGCAACCTACATAACCATAGTCGATTCTCCTTTATCATTCTCGCCATATCCTTACCTTAGGCTTATTATTAGCAAAAGTATTTCTATCTTGATTCATAATCGTGACATTTTCATACAAAAGCGCATAACCCGCATTTATATCTTTACGATACTTCCTCGAGCAATTCGCACGCTGCTCTTAATTACCCCAACACAACACTTTTCCCACTGCTATCTACAATCGCAACCTATGGCATGACGATACCAAACACCTTACCGCCTCATATCCTCGCGCCTAACAATACGGGTACACGAACCCCATAATACGAAATCGCCCTTTTACGTGGGAGAGAACTTATCTCCTTTTATAAACTTTCTCGAGTCACAACCCTAATCACAGGTCCTCATGGCGTCCAAGAAATATCTAATCATCACGCACCGCCTTAAGGTCATGTAGATTTTCAAACCTACCAAAGATGCCTTCAACTTTCTGCCGGCAGCACTTGTACTTATTTTATTCATGCCTTGCACACTTTCCTGAAATTATCCGGAAGGTCATGGCCCTGACCGCCACACCAAACCAACTCCAAGTACCTCCAAGGGCACTTAACATAAATTCCTTCAAATTCAATTATTACTTACTTTCTGCGTCAATTTACCTCAAATGAACAAGTCACACAGACTTATTAAAATCAATAATGTCAAAGAAGGAAGGATAATTCACTGGTTACCACCACTTCTCTTCCTTTCCACTCGATAACCGCCACGAACTGCATCAATCAATCTCTCTTCAGAGTCCACGCTGGCATAACAAGAGGCCAACAAGTTCGACTCATAATGACCTCAACGCCTATCATAACAGCTCGCTAGGTGCTAGTGGTCCAACGATCGTATCGTTACTCTGAATTATTATCTACCCGCCGCCTACCACCCAACACTCACTGTAGTCACCTCGAAAGCGTCCTCACGGATTCAGCTTTATTTCTTTACACTTGGTTGCTCTCCTTTTTTCCATCGGTCGCATTTCTTCAGATTTCCAAACTTATACTAGCATACGCATAAATTCCATACTAATTCGCCTCCACTTTCGAGTTACTAAATTAAACAATACAAGGCCCATTCCGGCTCACAACTGTTCCGTGGAACAAGTCCACGAACCCAGAAATGATTAACTAAACTTGCTCGCACTCGTGACTCGCCACGAGCGGACTACTTCCAACTGATCCCATTTCATTTCAAGCTACGCACTTAATAGGTCCTCAACCCGACTCAAGGCCGTATTTAACTCTTTTCCTTGGTTTGTCTTAACTTTTACTACCCGGTAGGCCTTATATACCTAAGGTCTCTGGTTATCACATTCTTAGGCTCGCACTTCCATGCTCCATGCCTACCTTATCGATCCCCGTAGAACGGTACAAAACTTATCGTAATACCATAATCGTGTTGCCTTGACCACAACAACCATACTTACTCCATACTGATCTCACCCGCACTCATTTTCAAATCCTACTACGTAGCTCAATCTATTAACATTGTCTTCCATTAATTCCTTAATAACAACTTCTTAAGGGTCCATTTCTTCTCGCATAATTTCATCATTTCCTAATTATCTCAAATTAGTACGAAACTCGATGATAATTCATTAAACTGCTTGATACCTTCGCGGTATTTATTTAGTCCTTACCAAATCGGTAATCTAAAATCATTCTAGGCAACACGCTGCCCGACCTCATACATAAATCCGTATAGTTGTATGTCACAATACCAACTACAAACATTACCAACCCGATACGCAATCCACATAATCTTTCCCGGTCATCGCCGCTTTCTCGTAATGCAATCAACATAACTTGTTGGAAGAGACGACTTAACCATACAAATCTATCGCACGATCTTAGAGTGAGAAGAATGGAAACTAATCCTCAATGTCCCGCAACTCCCGATTATAGATGTGGTGCACAACACACCGATAATCAAGACTCTACTAGACACGGCCTCAGACACTTTCCGAGGACTAATCGCTCGATACCACTTTTGTCACGACCGACCCCAAAGCTCACATCGTGCCCTACCTGGGCACCCCTTTCGGTATACATCAGAGAATAGTAGTGGAACATACACAACTGATAAAATGCTCAAACATAAAATAACAACAGGCTAGCCGATAAGGCCACCTTCCGTAAACTATGCAAATAAAATAGTACATTTTTTTTTCTTTACAACCCAAACCACAATGTGACTACTGCACTTAAGAATAATAACTCAAGTGACGTGGCCCCGCCATATCCCCGAATGTACAACAACCGACAATACTGTGGATAAGCCTCCTAATAAAGAAGCTTTCAACACCAACAATGGATCCTAAGAGCGAGGATCAAGAATCAGACTTACACCGGCATGAACGCAGCCTCAAGGAGGTCAAGACAACATGTACCAAATATGTGAAACCGAAAGATCAGAATGAAATCATAAGTCTATAATAAAATCGAGACAGATGATAACTCAATTAACAAGACACAAAGGCCTTACTAACAATAAGAGTAATCAAAAGTATACTTACAACATAATAATAGAAGCTCATGATCAAAGCAGACCACCCGCAAATCCACTGACACAAGTGGTATAACGATCTTGGCGATTTACCCTCATTTATACTCTTACCCCAAGGCGTGGTATAACGATCTTAGGATTTACCCTTCATTTATACTCTTACCCCGGGCAGTGGTATAACGATCTGGGATTTACCCTCGATATACTCTTACCCCAAGAAGGTGGTATAACGATCTTGGGATTTACCTCGATATACTCTTATCCCGCAAGGTGGTATAACGATCTTGGGGATTTACCCTCGATATACTCTTACCCCAAGAAGGTGGTATAACGATCTTGGGATTTACCCTCGATATACTCTTACCCTATCTCAACTGCCATCATTCATAACATAAGAACTACCGGCTTATCATACAATAAGTAAGCAAGTTAAGAAATCCCCCTAACTTCTTATTAGTCTTATTCATATACACTCTCATTTTAGTTTACTTAAGGCACTAACATGTCATTATAAATCCGGGAGTTTAACCCAAAGTACTACGTACTTCTATTCTTTTAAAATGACTCATTTTCATATAAACTTCCAAGATACTAATAACCGTAGTATCAAGTCATAACTACATTTTAAGACAAGTCACAATACCATTTTAGAAAAATACATTTTCGGGCTTCTAAATCAAGTGACTTCTTTCTTTTAAAACCTTAAGCAATTGATGCCTTTAAATCAATTTGCCTTTCGTTATTTCAAGTCATTTAACATACTTAGATTACTTAGAGTAAACCACTCTTTTTAACTTCCCATAAGGCTATTATAACCAACTTCCCATAAAGCCGTTATACTAGCTTTATACATTAGCAACTTACATACTTCTTTATAACCAAGAGACTTAAACTTTCCAACAAAACAAGTATCAATAATACTTTCTACATACTTAAAGTCTCTTAACTTTTGAAAACCAAGATATCCCTAATATTTAAACAAGTGAGTTAATTCCCTAACTCAATCAACTTGGAAATTCTTATAATAAGCCAAGGATATCAAATGGACCTAGATTGTCAAAAACTTGTACGTCTACCGTACTATACATTTACAACTTATTCATGCTCAAGAGATAAGAAAGTTCCACATACCTCTTCGATTTAATCCACTTGCTAAGTCCAATTCGCCGTACGTAGTGTGTCAACCTATAATGACCATAATACGTCTATTAACTTCTTACTTCAAACGTAGAATATTCCAAGTGCAAAGTCACTAAATTCTACGGAAAATCGGACAACACTTCCTTTGTTTCTACATACTTTTCCACCTTTTTCAAGGCCGAATTCAATAACCAAACACGCCGCATTTATGGCCCAACAATGCAATTAATCAATAGGGGATTACACGCCTACTAGACGTGTAAAATTCTGCCCCACAAACGATATCAAATTAATACAATCTACTAGTCCAATTCGGCCACATTGAGACATTAATAACACCAATTCTTATTCAATTTCCATTTCAATCAAGTTGTTAGCATAACATGATATCGTCGCAATCGATTATAACTACTATAATCTCAAGGTAACATGTGACGATTCTAATAAACGATCAATTGTAATCCAACTTCACAAGCTTAAATGACATTTCGATTTAAGTTACAATCAATCCATAATACTTATAAAACTTCAACACATATACTTTGTGCTAGCAAACATGTAAGGCTAACAACAATATATAATTTTGTAACACTTAAGAGCCAATATTATTACCTCAACGATTTTTAATCCAACTCCAATTCCGAAGTCGCTCCTTAGCAACTTAGAGCCTCTTCTAGACACTTTTCAACTGCTTGAGACCCTTAGAACAACACTAACAAGTTTCCTTCAATCTTTCAAACAAAACCTAGAAAAGCAACTAGGTTTTCACCTTGCGACTAATACGAAAAAAGATAGTTTTCGGGTTAGTCGCAAAGTGAAAACCTAGAGACTTTCTAGGTTTTGGATTGTAAGTTGAAGGAAAGTTGTTGGTGTGGTTCTAAGGGTCTCAACAAGCGGATTGAAGTGTCTTGGAGGGGGTTCTAAACTACTAGGAGCGACTTGGATCGAATCGATTAAGATTCGCTGAGGTATAATTTGTCCTTTAACGTGTTACAAGATTATATGTTTATATTGTTGTTATTAGCTTTACGTGTTGCTAGCATGAAGTTGATTAGTAGAAGTTTATATGATTGTGGATTGATTGTAGCATTGAACCGAATGTAATATAAGCCACGTTAAGTCGATTTCAATTTAGTCATATTAGAAATCGTCGCATGTTACCTACTTAGAGATTATGGATTGTTATAATCAAATAAGACTTGATATCATGTTATGCTACCAATTTGGAATGAAATGGAAATATGATAAGAATTGGTAAGGTTGAACTCAAGGTGGCCGAATTTGGACTTTTTAGTTTGTTTTTCATTCAGATTGACTACTTTCTAAATTGTGAGCCAATCGGGGCTGTTTAGTTAGTCATTTGTATTGGAGTACCTTATAGAAATTGTGAGCCAATTGGGGCTGTTTGGTTATTGTATTCGCCTTGAAAAAGGTGGCAAAGTTAGTAGAAACAAAGGAGGTTCTGTCCGATTTTCCGTAGAATCGTGACTTAGCACTTAGAATAATTCTACGTGTGAAGTGAGAGGTTAATGGACGACAGACCATTATAGGTTGAAGTACTAAGTATAGCGTATCCTACTTGGAGAGTGGAATAGCTATCAAGATTGAAGTACTTTGGAGCATTTTGCTACTGTCGACAATCGTCGCGAGGTATGCGAACCTCTTCCTTCCTTTGGCATGATTCTATGTATGGAATATACTTGTGGTATCATTTCATGTTTCCTTCACTCTTGTAGTTAAGAGGTAGTTATGTGAGTTACTCTATGTAGAACTTTTCCTCTCTTTTGAGCGTGACTAGTTGCACGGCTGTAGTACGGTAGACGTACAAGCCTATGACCTTCTTTACTTGTTTTATGAAATGCCACGTCGGGTGGGTTAGAGATTAACTCACTTCTTTGAAAATAGTAAGGATGTCTTAAGTTGATTTTAAAGTTAAGGGACTTCAAGAGTTTTAAAGTATGTGATACTTGTTCCGCTTTAAACGTATAAGTCCTCGATAGGAAATTGTTTATGGCTAAGGTATAAAGTGAATATAACGGCTTTATGGGAAGTTAGTTATATTTGCCTTATGGAAAGATAAATGACTTGACTTTAGTGAAAAGGCACTTGATTTTACTGCATCGCTTGCCTAAGGTTTTATAAGAAAAGAAGTCACTTGTTTTGTAGTTCTAATCGTATTTCTAAAATGTATTGGACTTGTCTTGAAAGACGGATAGGACTTGATACTATAGTTGTTAGTATCCGAAGTTGTAATTGAAAAGAGTCTTTCTAAAGGAGTAGAGTAGTACGTTGGGTTAAATTTCCGATTTTATATGACATTATCGACCAGAACGGGTCGGGCAAGATACCTTACGGGCGCACTATATGACATTATCGACCCAGAACGGGCCGGCAAGATACCTTACGGGCGCACTATATGACATTATCGACCCAGAACGGGCCGCAAGATACCCATACGCGCGCACTATATGACATTATCGACCCAGAACGGGCCGCAAGATACCCATACGCGCACTATATGACATTATTGACCCAGAACGGGCCGCAAAGATACCTTACGGGCGTACTATATGACATTATCGACCCAGAATGGGCCGCAAGATACCTTTATGGGCGACTATATGACATTATCGACCAGAACGGGCCGCAAAGATACCTTACGCGCACTAGATGACGCATCGACCCGTGATCGGGCCGCAGATACCTTACGCGCACTATGTGACCTTGATCGCGCCCTAGATCGGGTAGTATATGTGCCCCTCCTTACAGGTCCTGATTATACTTATGAAAGATAAGTAAGTTATATAGTAATGAACTTAATGATTCTTTTTCTAATAATGTACGTAAGAATGTGGCTGTAAATTTTATTAAGAATGGAAAAGATAATAGGTGCGATTAAGTTCATAAGTGGTAATGACACGCAGGATCCGTATGTATTGTTTTATACTTGTCCTTGTCATTCTTTGTACGCTATGATCCGCATCAGACGTTATTTGCTCCATATTCTGCACTGTTGTAATCGACTTTCTTCGGGCCGCTCATGTCCGCAGTTTTAGGTACCTGTGTTGGTGATCCTCGCTCTTAGGATCTCGCTCATTGTTGGGAAAAAGCTCCATTTGCTCCGAGGCTTTATCTCTTGGTACGGTTTTCCAAGTAGTTGATTCATGTATATTCGTGGTATGGCGGGCCCCGCCCCGCCATCGTTGTTATGTTAAAAACTCTTAGGTCTGTAGTTACATTTTGTGGGTCGATTTGTAAAGAAAGGAGGCAACCGCTTTGGTTGTATATATGTATGTCCGTGAAGGTAGCCCTATCGGCTAACTCGTTGTTTTACTTCCAATGTTTCATTTATAAGTTTCATGTATGTTCACTGATTTTCTCTCGATGTTCACTGTAAGTGCCTGTGTAGGGCACCGCGTCCCGGTCGGGTCGGTCGTGACAAAAGTTGTATCGAGCGCTTAGTCTCTGAAAGTGTCTACGCACCGTGTTCAGTAGAGTCTTGATTATCGGTGTGTCAGGCACCACATCTATAATCGTGGGCCGCAGGACATTTAGGATTGGTTTCATTCTTCTCTCTCGAGATCGTGCAAAGAGAGTCGCCTTATTAGGTTGAATCCTCCGACCTATTCTTATGAAACAGCCATGCCTCCCGGAAGGCGACCAGGCCTGTGAGCAAAGGCAGCGCGCCGAAGGCGCAGAGAGTTACCAGTCTGTGAGCTCCGCAGACTATGCCCGAGGTAGTAGGCGGTCGGCGAGTTCAACACGCGGCAGACAGAGAGCCGAGCGGCAAGAGCTCGAGGTTCGTGCAGCCTCCAGCCCGCACCTGGCCGAGTATAGACTACGGGAGCAGATCCGATTATTGACCAATATAGTAGTCGGGCAACACTGGAGAGCAGCAACCCACCCTGAGCCGATGGGCCATGGATTAGGGATTTTCAGGATGTCATCCACCTGAGTTTTATGGTTCGAGGTCGATGAGGATCCGCAGGAGTTCATTCGGCACTGGACCACGCAGTTCTTAGGGCTTCAGAGACAGTGCTACGCTAGCCTCCCGGTTACGCCGACATCGCGTTGAACCGGTTTGAGTCGTGGTTGCTTTCGAGAGGTGATGATGCTCGTCCCAATGGTTTGGGATGAGTTCACAGAGGCCTTTCTGGTCACTTTTTGCCTCCCGAGATGAGGAGAGCCCGTGTTGATGTGTTCTTATCATCGAGGCGTAATGGGAGGACCATCGTGAGTACACCCTGTAGTTTGACTCGTTGGCTAGGTACGCGACACTATTGTGGCTAACATGGCCGATAGAGTCCATCGCTATGTTATGGGACTAGACCGTTATATGATCACCGCTTGCACGGAGCGGCCCTTCACCAGGAATGGATATTGCCGTGATACGTACATATGCGGGATTGAGGCGGGAGAGAGAGAGGACCGACTGACCAAGGCCACCAAGAGGCCAAGACGGCAGGTTCAGGTGATATTCGAGGCGAGAGCCTCAAAGCAGCTAGGTCTACGCTCAGACACAGAGTGCACTCCACGCTTTTCCATGGGTTTTCACAACCCCTGAACGCAGGGCCACAGTCTCTAGAGCTTGAGTCTCGTGAGATGGGGTTCCGTCGATCGAGGCCACCTTGCCTCAATGTGCCCGATGTGGTAGGTTCACGAGTGTTATGTAAGTGTATCTCAATAGAAAATCTCGGAAAAAGATAGTTTTGTTAGTCGCAAAGTGAAAACCTAGAGACTTTCTAGGTTTTGGATTGTAAGTTGAAGGAAAGTTGTTGGTGCGGTTCTAAGGTCTCAACAAGCGGATTGAAGTGTCTTGGAGGGTTCTAAACTACTAGGAGCGACTTGGATTGGAATTGGATTAAGATTCGTTGAGGTATAATTTTGTCCTTTAACGTGTTACAAGATTATATGTTTATATTGTTGTTATTAGCTTTACGTGTTGCTAGCATGAAGTTGATTAGTAGAAGTTTATAAGGATTGTGGATTGATTGTAGCATTGGAAATCCTAATGTAATATGCCATGTTAAGTTGGATTTCAATTTAGTCGTTATTAGAAATCGCCGCATGTTACCTACTTAGAGATTATGGATTGTTATAATCAAATACGACTTGATATCATGTTATGCTACCAATTTGGAATGAAATGGAAATTTGATAAGAATTAGTAAGGTTGAACTCAAGGTGGCCGAATTTGGACTTTTAGTTTGTTTTTCATTTGTATTGACTACTTTCTAAATTGTGAGCCAATCAATGCATTTAGTTAGTCATTTGTATCGAGTACCTAATAGAAATTGTGAGTCAATTGGGGCTGTTTGGTTATTGTATTCGCCTTGAAAAGGTGGCAAAGTTAGTAGAAACAAAGGAGGTTCATCCGATTTTCCGTAGAATTGGTGACTTAGCACTTAGAATAATTCTACGATGAAGTGAGAGGTTAATGGACGACAGACCATTATAGGTTGAAGTACTAAGTATAGCGTATCCTACTTGGAGAGTGGAATAGCTATCAAGATTGAAGTACTTTGGAGCATTTTGCTACTTGTCGACAATCGTCGCGAGGTATGTGAACCTCTTCCTTCCTTTGGCATGATTCTATGTATGGAATATACTTGTGGTATCATTTCATGTTTCCTTCTACTCTTAGAAGTTAAGAGGTAGTTATGTGATTTACTCTATGTAGAACTTTTCCTATCTTTGAGCGTGACTAGTTGCACGATGTAGTACTGAGACGTCAAGACTATGACATTCTTTACTTGTTTTATGAAATGCCAAGTCGGGTGGGTTAGAGATTAACTCACTTCTTTGAAAATAGTAAGGATGTCTTAAGTTGATTTTAAAGTTAAGGGACTTGAAGAGTTTTAAAGTATGTGATACTTGTTCCGCTTAAACGTATAAGTCCTCGATAGGAAATTGTTTATGGCTAAGGTATAAAGTGAATATAACGGCTTTATGGGAAGTTAGTTATATTTGCCTTATGGAAAGATAAATGACTTGACTGTAGTGAAATGGCAACTGGATTTTACTGCATCGCTTGCCTAAGGTTTTATAAGAAAAGAAGTCACTTGTTTTTGAAGCATAATCGTATTTCTAAAAATGTATTGTGACTTGTCTTGAAAGACGGATAGGACTTGATACTATAGTTGTTAGTATCCGGGAAGTTGTAATTGAAAAGAGTCTTTCTAAAGGAGTAGAGGCGTGTAGTACGTTGGGTTAAATTTCCGATTTTATATGACATTATCGACCAGAACGGGCCGCAGATACCTTTATGGCGCACTATATGACATTATCGACCCAGGAATGGGCCGGGCAGTATACCTATACGGGCAGACTATATGACATTATCGACCCAGGAATGGGCCGGGCAGTATACCTATACGGGCAGACTATATGACATTATCGACCCAGGAATGGGCCGGGCAGTATACCTATACGGGCAGACTATATGACATTATCGACCAGAACGGGCCGCGCGATACCTTACGGGCGCACTATATGACATTATCGACCGAGAACGGGCCGCGATACCTTTGGGCGCACTATATGACATTATCGACCAGAATGGGCCGGGCGATACCTTACGCGCACTAGATGGCGTTATCGACCCGTGATCGGGCGAGGCGATACCTTTACGCGCACTATGTGACCTTGATCGCGTCTAGATCGGGCGGTAGTATAGTGCCCCTCCGTACAGGGCCGGATTATACTTATGAAAGATAAGTAAGTTATATAGTAATGAACTTAATGATTCTTTTTCTAATAATGTACGTAAGAATGTGGCTGTAAATTTTATTAAGAATGGAAAAGATAATAGGGTGCGATTAAGTTCATAAGTGGTAATGACACGGCAGGATCTGGTATGTATTGTTTTATACTTGTCCTTGTCATTCTTTTGCACGCTTATGATACATTTCAGACGTTATTTCTGCTCCATATTCTGCATTTTGTTATCGACTTTCGGGGGGCTGCGTTCATGTCCGCAGGTTTTAGGTACCCAGGTTGGTGATCCTTGCTCTTAGGATCTCGGTTCAGTTGTTGGGAAAAAGCTCCATTTGCTCCGGAGGCTTTATCTCTTGGTACGGTTTTCCCTGAAGTAGTTGATTCATGTATATTCAGGGGTATGGCGGGGCCCTGTCCCGCCACTGTTGTTATGTTAAAAACTCTTAGAGGTCTGTAGTTACATTTTGTGGGTCGATTTGTAAAGAAAGAGGCAACCGCTTGATTTGTATATATGTATGTCCAGGAAGGTAGCCCTATCGGCTAACCTGTTGTTTTACTTCCAATGTTTCATTTATAAGTTTCATGTATGTTCCGCTGATTTTCTCTGATGTTCACTGTAGGGTGCCTGTGTAGGGCACCGCCGCGATCCCGGTCGGGTCGTGATGTATACTACTGACGAGGACCTGTTTGATCATGAGCCTCCTATTTTTATCAAAGAAAGTATATACTTGTTTACTCTCATTGTTAGTAAGGCATAATGTACTGTTGTTTGAGTTATCATACGTGTCTCCAGCTTTATTTTAGACTTATGATTTCACTACAGTACTTTCAGTTTCACATATTTGGTACATGTTGTACTGACCTCCTTCGGGGGGCTGCGTTCATGTCGCAGGTAGAGTATACAGGTTGTTGATCCTCACTCTTAGGATCATTGTTCAGCTGTTGGGAATCTCCATTACTCCGGAGGCCTATCCCTGGTATGGTTGGTAGTTGTATATTCAGGGGTATGGCGGGGCCCTGTCCCGCCACAGTTGTTATTCTTAGAGGTATGTAGTCACATTTGTGGATTGGGTTGTAAAAAAACATGTACTATTTTATTTGTATAGTTTATGGAAGGTGGCCTTATCGGCTAGCCTGTTGTTATTTTATGTTTAAGCATTTTATAAGTTGTGTATGTTCATTGCTATTCTCGATGTATCACAGAAAGGGAGTGCGGTAGGGCACCGATCGTGGCTTGAATTGGTCGTGACACCTTAAATGATTCATTCCTTGGTTGTACTTGGATTGCCTAATATAGAATTTGTTCTATATACTTGTGATTAATACTTTGATGTTGAAATTGTATGTTGTTATAATCCATTTCCTTAGTAAAGTTTGGATTCTCAAAAGTGAAAGTATTTTACTTAAAGTACATAGAGTCTTGAATAGGAAGTGGTTTCAAAATCTTTTGGCTAGTGCCTTAGTTCCAAAACCTAAAGGTTGTTATAATGACTTTAGGGGAGTAAAATAAGTGATTTACTTAATTGATTTAAAAGAGGAGAAATGACATGATTTAAAGAGAAGTAGCTCGTTTTAAAGGTATGTGTTACTTGAGATTTAAAAGTAGAAGAAACTTGATTTCTAAAGTTAAGAAACTTGATTTCTAAATATTAAGAGACTTGAAGTATTTTGAAAGTTAAGAAACTTGATTTGTAAGTATGTGATACTTGGTTTTAAAAGTATAAGTCTCTTGGATATAAAAAGGAATGAATTGGTCTAAAACCATAAAGGGTTATAACGGCTTTATGGGAAGTTGGTTATAACGGTTTTATGGAAGGTTAAGAAAGTTGTCTATTTTGATTAATGGGCATAAGTTGCTTAGATTGTGAAAATTTGAAGTTACTTGGTTTAAGCTTTGAAATGAGTTTCTAAAAGTGTAGTAACTTACTTTGAAAAAATAGACATGCCTTGATACTACGGGTGTTAGTATCTTGGGCTTTTACACAAAAAAGAGTCTTTTGAAAAGAATGTACGTACGTAGTACTTTGGCTTGTTAAATGAGAATTATTCTATTTGTGCCTTGATGTCACGACCCCACCCCGGGCCGCGACTGATGCCCTATATGAGCACCCTTCTAATCATACAACATAATAAACTGCGGAAGATAAATAACACTTTTTTTTTATAAACCAAGGCCAAGCCGATAAGGTGCCATGTCATAAAAAATTACCCGAAAGGGTGTACACTGTTTAACAATATAAAACAACTCTAGCCAGTCCAGCCCACAGATGAATACATACCTCTAAGATTTGAACATATACTATGGCAGGACAAGGCCCCGCCGTACCCCTGAATATACATAGCCATGACAACTTCGGAACATTGGAGCCATCTCAAAATGCTGAACTAGGATCCTAAGCTCGCGGATCCACAACTGTGTACCTAAACCTGCGGACATGAATCGGCCCCGAAGTCGGTCTATGCAGAGAATATGAAGCGGAAAATAAGGTCTGATAAACAAATCATATCTGTACAAAGGAATGACAGGGGCAAGTATAAAAAGGGTAAATACCAGATCCTACCGTGTCATTACCATCTCGTGAACTTAATCGTACCTTATTATCTTTTCCCATCTTTACATAAAAGTTATAGTCATATTCTTACGTACATGCTTAGGAAAAACCGTCAAGTTCATTACCATATAACTTACTTACCTTGCATAACATAATCTGGTCCTTTATCGAGGGACGCCTATACTGCCCGGCCCAACGGGGCCGCGATAAAATCACATAGTCTGCCCGTAAAGGTATCTTTGCGGACCCGTTCACGGGCGATAATGTCATATAGTACGCCCGTAAGGTATCTTGCCCGGCCCATTTCTTGGGCGCGATAATGTCATATAGTTACGCCCGTAAAGGTATCTTGCCGGCCATTTCTAGGGCGCGATAATGTCATATAGTACGCCCGTAAAGGTATCTTTGCCCGACCCATTTACGGGACGCGATAATGTCATATAGTCTGCCCATAAGGTATCTTGCGGCCCATTTCGGGGCGTGATAATGTCATATAGTGCCCATAAAGGTATCTTTGCCGGCCCATTTCGGGGCGCGATAATGTCATATAGTGCGCCCGTAAGGTATCTTGCCCCGTTTCAGGGCCGCGATAATGTCATATAAAATCAGAATTTAACCCGACATACTACGTCGTCTCTCCTTTTAAAAAAAGACTTTTTCAAATAAAACTTCCAAGATACTAACAACCGTAGTATCAAGTCATATCTACTTTTCAAGACAAGTCACAATACCTTTTAGAAATACATTTACAGCTTCTAAATCTGGTGACTTCTTTCTTAAAACCTTAAGCAATTGGTACCTTTAAAACAATTTGCCCTTCTTTATTTCAAGTCATTTCTTTGCTTACATTCTGAAGAAAACCATTCTTTTAATCTTCCAAAGTTGTTATAACTGACTTCCCATAAAGCCGTTATAACTCTTTATGTCTTAGACAAATTCATTCATTTTATAACGAGAGACTTATACTTTCAAATCAAATCACATAGCTTTCAAAATACTTCAAGTCTCTTAACTTTTAAGAAAACAAGTTTCTTAACTTTAGAATTGTCACGACCAACCGCGAGTGGTAGTGCCTTACCGGGCACCCTGGTGATCTGACATCGAGTAATCACGAACATATAACAAGACATGATATAATATGAAATGTGAAACGATTATCGAGAAAACTTGCCTTTCGGCATATATATAAATACCCAAAATGAGCGATTACATCGACTTTACAACAGACTACGGACCTGCAGAGTTTATAACAACAATGGCGATGCAGGGCCGCCGTACCACGAATGCAAATACCTACAACGAGAGGACCATACCAAAATGCTAAGCCTCGGAGAAGCGGAGCTTTCCCAATGAAAGCGGTGATCCTAAGAGCGGATCAACGGTAGGAGTACCTCTACTGCGGCGTGAGCGGCCCGAAGAGGTCGATCGTAAGTACCAAGTATGTGAAGCGTAAAGTACTTTAAATGAAATCAAAGTATTTAAAACCATTTGCAAATACAATTAGTTCAATTTGCACATAGTGTCATATCACAAACAAGAGCAATAATAGGTAAACTGTAAAAGGTCTTTCCTAGGCCGCAAATGATCGAAGCAAGGCCGATCGCCCGTAGTATCATTATGCATGCCTAACCACGGACTCCGCATCGCATGGAGTCACATAGACCGCGTGAGGTATTCCTCGCATCGGGGTAGCTAACCCCGGTACCTCGCGGACTCGTAGTCGCATAGTCTCGATAGATCGCGTAGTCACGAGACGCATAGGGCATCCTGCGTCGGGATAAAACACCGGAATGATCAACCTGGAACTCCATGACTCGCATAGTCACGCAGACCGCATAGGCGTATAGACCGCGTCGGGTGGCAAGCCCTCGGTATAACAAGTCGAGGGTATGTGATATAATAAGATAACGACATCGTTAAACAACATAAGCGCAACAAGGAAACCCTTTACACAAACATCACGAATCTTAACACCGTAGCGTCCTAACGTGTTTATTTATCAAATCAACAAGAAAGTATTACAAGGCTATCACAAACCAACACAATCAGTTATTCACAAAAGTGCTTTCTACTTTATGTTAACAATTTGGGTTTATTCCCAAAGTACTTATACGTTATGTCACGACCCGTTCGGGGCGTGGTAGTGCTACCGGCACCCAGTAGTCATACATCGAGTAATCGTGAAATATAAAACAAGACATGAAACGATTTATAAAATAAGACACGATTTATGTGGAAAACGTCGTCTTTCGGCGTATATATATAAACATGGTTTAGCGATTCATCCGTCTTGTACAACATGACTCTGAGACCTCTAAGGAAATATACAACTATGGCGGGACGGGGCCCGCCATACCCTTATGCAAAACTATCTACAACAGGAGATCATACCCAGTAGAGCCTCCGGAAAAGATGGAGCTCCGACACCAACGTAGAGATCCAGAATGTGGATCTAGCACTCTTTGCCGCCTGCGGCATGAGCAGCCCGAAGTGGTCGATCTGACAATTAGTAAGTATATGAAAGCGTAAAATACTTAAATGAAAACATATCATTTTAAAATCAGTTTGCAAGTATGTATGAAACAACGAGGGGACCGCGTAGTGCTACATCATAAACAAGAGCAACGATAGGTAAAGCGTATGAGTCTTTTCTAGGTGCGAATGATCGAAGCGGGCCATTGCCGTAGTATCACCATGCAAGCCTAATCACGGACTCCGTAGTCGCATAGGCCACTCGCGTAGGCCCGCGTAGGTCGTAACCCCGCATCGAGGGTAGTTACTCCTCGGCGTCGTCTGGACTCGTAGTCGCATGACCGCGTAGACCGCGTGAGGTATAACCCGCGTCACTAACACGGAACTCCGTAGCTCGCATGGGTCCTTGGACCCGCGTGAAGTATTCTCGAATCATGGTCCCGGACACTGAGTCTACCGCGTCGGAGGCGACAACCCGTAATATGTCAAGATGTGAGTGATAGTACACTAACATAACAACATCTTTAAACAACATAAGCGCAACAAGAGCGTTACAAAACACTAACACACATAGCATCGTATCATGTCTACTTATCAAACCATCTTATTATTCTTTTCACGATTCAATATAAGTCTGTATAAACACATAGGCAAACTATTTCTTTTATCCTTCTTAAGTGGTTATACTTAACTTCCGTAAAGCTAGTATAACTCTTAAGCTTCATTTAAAAATCAATTAGTTCTCTTACATTAAAAATGATTGGTATGCTTTTGAAATGCTTTGATTCTTTATTATTCAGCTTAAGCCGTAGGCATTCTTAGTAAGTATTATTCGGAGCTTAAGCGTGAGCATTCAGTAAGTATTATTCGAGCTTAAGTCAAAGACATTGCGTAGTTATTATTCGATTAACACGTATGCGTCACTGGTACTACATATATATTGTAAAATATCATGCTTTAGGAAGAATCACATACCTTCTGTGAAAACCACCGCCGAGTTGAATATGTCGCGTGAAGAATCACTATAATAGTCGACACGTCTATCAGCGTTGGACTACTTTGTAAATGATTCTAAGCGGAGGGTTCTATATCCTACGGAAAATTGGCGATTGCCCTGCCCTGAGCTACTCGAGTCTCTTGTAAAACATTCTATGTAAATACAATTTGATTATTCTTCTTTTAAACCCTTCACGTGATAATACCAATTCTATTCTGATATTCTTCTAAGTATTTTATACTTATTCTTATACTACTACAGTATGTATTCTCTAATTCAAAGAGGTTAGGATTAGTTACCCTGTAAGCCCAATAATATCTAGATAAAGTCGCACTTTGAGCAAGGTTTAGCTCCTAAGTTATGCGCTCTGGTAGCTCAGAAACCTTAGAAGTTCTTCACAACTTCTACTAAGGACTAAGGGATTTGGGCTAGGGTATTTTGGGTATTATAACAATACTAGAAGGCAACTTTTCTACCAGGGAGGGGTAGATTTGGCTAGGCTGGGAGGCCTCACCAACTTTACTCGAGGGGGTAAGGTGTTTGGGCGAAATGGCTTTAAAGGAGAGGAGAGGATTTTCAAGACTTGGAAGTAATTTTGTGGATGAAGAACTCTTCATCTTAAGGGGTATTTATAGGTCAAGACATGTGACCGAGGGCCAAGATTTAGCCAAGTGCTAGGCAAGTGTAAGGTCAAGATTAGGGCAAGTGTCCTTGTCCAACTTGCACAAAATATATCCTACCAACTCCTTGACTTGTGCCAAGGCACAAAAAAACGTGCCAATCTAACCCCGATTCGTCGATGGGCGATTTCAAGTCCACGATTGGAGGTGCCAAGTGTCACCTCCGTTGGTCCAAAATGTTCGTCTCGTAAAAATCCGCAAAAATTAGAAATGGCATAGCCGGAATTTACCCTACGAAAGTTGTGGAAACGTTTCGTCGGAAAACTATTCTTTTTGTGAGTTGTGCCAAAAAAAAACGTCTTGTGCCTAAACTTTAAGGCTAGACTTTTGTACGTATTCCCTTGCGTACATACTGCGGAAATCTGGTATAACATTCTCCCCCTTAGAAACATTCGTCCGAATGTTCCTTCCCAAGGCGATTAACGATAAGATTCTTCAAAACTTAAGCGATTGCAAATGCCACGCACGGCCATAGAACAACACTTAGGCATAAGCGATAATGATGATTTACAAGTAGGAAAGTGAATTACAGGAGGTGTGGGAATAGGTGAGGATACTTCTGCCTCATGTCTTCCTCGGCTTCCCGAGTCATCTCCTCCTAGCTCGTTCGCCCGCAGACTTTGTGGAAGCCACGTCCTTGGTCGCGAGCGCCTAACGGCGATCGATTATCGCTATGGGAACCTCCTCATCGATAACCGCCGGTCACTGGACATCGTCGATCGGGTGTACCACTAGATGGATCCGATACATCTCGCCGGCGTAGATCGTGAAAAAGCGGATCTGCGCCTCCGGATCGGACGGCGGATCAGCTCGTAGGCAATCTTGCCTACCTGCGGACAATCTGAAATGGCCCGATATACCTTGGTGAGTTTCCCTTCTTCCGAATCTCATCACACCGCCATGGGTGACGCGCTAGGAAAACCCAATCATGAACCTCGAACTCAAGATCTGACGGCGATGATCTGCGTCGACCACATCGACTACGGTGTCGATAGCCGCTCGGATAAGCCGCCTTATCCACCTGCTTTGCACCAAATCTGGTCTCACTAGCTGCACCTCGCCCGCGTCGAACCAACCTAGGCGATCTACACTTCCTCCCGTACAAGGCCTCATGGCGCCCGTCGAATCTTGGAGTGGTAGCTATTATTGTCGCGAACTCAACTAGAGGCAAATGATCCTCGGCTACCCACGAAGTCGATAACCGCAGGCTCGCGACATATCCTCGAAGTGCGGATGGTGCGTTCGGCTTTGTCGTGCATGCGTGGATGGAATCACGATACTCGGGCTCACTGCGTCCTAAACCTCTCTGGAAAGACCTCGAGAAGTTAGCGTAAAGCGGGCTCCTGCATGCGATATGATCGAAATAGGGACTCCATGCGATCGGCGATCTCTCGGATGTAAGTCGGCATAATCCTCGGTAGAAAAAGTCGTTACGGCCGGGAAGAAAGTGGGTTGATTTAAATCGGCTGTCAGCGATAACCCGTATAGAATCATGTCTCCTCTGGTGAGAGGTAATCACGTGATAAAGTCCGTGTTGATTACCTCCCACTTCGGTCGGGATCTCGATAAATGCGTAACAAACCACGGGCCTGCGGTGCTCTGCCTTCTGCGACAACCGCGGGCGAGCTACGAACTCTGCGGCGTCCTCTTCAAGCCGTCCCACCGATACGGATCTAAGGTCGTGGTACGTCTTGATGCGACCGGATGGATGAAATGCTTGTATGTGCTTCCCAGAACCTGCTGCGAAGTCACGAAACATCTGGAACACACAATCGCCTCAAACCTTAGCACCCCGTGGTGCTACCTCAGAGCCGCGCCCTCGCGAAGAAAGGCGTATCGCGATGTCGAATCAAAGGCTGGATCCTCGGCTGTTGCCTCTTGCCTCGCCGGCGATGGAAGACTCGGCAACCTCGCGAACTCTAACCCGCTGCTATCAGAATCAATCAAGCGGACACCGAGGCTCGCTAAGCGATGCAAATCACGAACCATGTCCCTCCTCTCTGGCTGCACGTCGATAGGCTCCCGTGACCTACGACTAGGCGTACGCCTGGCGTTGGCCTTAGGGTGATGCGGGATATCAACATCTTAATCCTTAAGCACTCTAACCGCAGTCTCGCCGTAAGTTCGACTCCCTGCTGGTGAAGATATCTTGGAGGCTCTTGTGGTGCGTAAAAATATCCACGTGAACCCCGTACAAATAGTGCCTCAGGATCTTGGCGTGAATCCACGGTATGACTCGAATCATGGGTGGGGTAGTTCTGCGTGTTTCTTGGTGTCGAATGCATATGCTATAACCACTGCCATCTGCGTCAACACGTCCCAACCCGATGCTGGCGCGTCCTGATACCGCGACATAACCATCTGGACCCTGCGGAAGAAGTAAAGCGAGGCGGTCGTCGATCTCTCTTTCGTGGCGGAAACCACGCTCCTGACATCGATCCAGCGAAAATTGCGCCTTACGAGTCGGCCCTAGTCAATGAATGCGGATATAGAAGCAAACTTCTCCACGAACGCCCGATAATATCTGCGAGGCCCGAGCTGCGAACCTGCAGCCGGAGTAGTAGGTCTAGGCCAAGTCTGTTGCCTCGATCTTGGCGTATCACTCGAATGCCATCGGCCCGACAATATGCCCAGCATGCTGAAGTCAACCAAAACTCACGTTTGGAAAACTTGGCGTACTGCTGGCATCTGGAGAAGCGTCGGCCACGGTCGCAAATGCTCTGCGTGCTCACTGCTCTGGCGAGAATAAACGAATATCATCGATGAACACTATCACAAGCGTGTCGAAAATGGTTTGAACACTCGGTTCGTCAGATCCATGAATCTGCGGAGCATTGGTCAACCCAAAGACATGACCTTGAACTCATAATGCCGTCTGGTCGAATGCGATACTAGGGACATCCAGCGCTCGACTCGCACTTTGATGATAGCGATCGCGGTCAATCTTGGAAAAACATCTCGCACTGCAGTGGTCGAACAAATCATCAATCACGGGAAGGGGTATACATTCTTAATGGTCACCTTGTTGTTGCACTGTAATCAACACACAAGCGCGGCGTCCGTCCTTCTTCTTCACGAACAATACGGCGCTCCCGAGGGAGAAACACTAGGCTTGATGAAGCCGCTTCTCCGGTAAATCCCTAGTGATCCTTGACTCTCTCGGCTTCGGCGGTGCCGTTACGTATGGCGGAATGGAAATAAGTAGTGTGCAGCAATATGTCAATACAAAACTCAATCTCCTCTCGGGAGGATGCGAGGAGATGCGGAAACACGTGCAGGAACTCTCGACCACTGGGCCCGGCGGAAAATCTGGTCTGCGGCTTGATATCAAACACTCGAGCGAGATGGTAGATATACCCGCCGCACCATCTTCCTAGCCTTGAGGTAGGAAATAAACCTACCGCCGGCGTCTGGTGCTCCTCACTCAACAACCGGCTCCTCGAGCGGAACCGTACTACTCTCTCTGCGGTCTACATTGGCATAGCAAGAAGTTAGCGATCCGTCCCGTGATCGCGTCGAAGTCAATCATCTCGACTCTGCTCAGTCGGCTAGGGTCAAGCGACGTAAATAGTCACGGGACAAGCTCTATATACGTAGAGCTACTGCGAATCACCCATTTGGCGTAGCTACCTCGAAAGAGTCTATGGACTCGGGCTCATCACTATCTACTAGAAACAAGGGAGATATATAGGACAAAGTAGAACCGGATCTATCAAAGCATACATCGTGAGCCAGCGATAAGGTACACATGGCGACATCGGTGAGGCCTCACGATCTGTCGGTGGACAAAGCATAAATGCGGTTACGAGGACCGCTAGAAGCTGGGACCAGCGCCACGACCTGCCGCGACCTGCTGGTCCATGAGTACCTTGCCCTCCGGGCGAGTAGGTGTCGAGGATGAAGGACGGCGAAAGAACTGTGGTGACTCCTACCACCGCGCCACTCTTAGTCGGGCGGTCTCGCAAAATAACCTGGCCTGGCCCGAAACAAGCTCCCATAGTACCACGACTCGAAATGGGACCTCTGCATCGGCCACACTGAGGGGTGGTCCGTCGGCGATACCTCTGGCACTAGATATGCGAAGTCACAGGGCCTGATGCGCTCTCGAATGTCTGGTGTCTTGAGGGCGGTGCGAAGTGCTCTGAGCTAGTTGTGGTGCAAATCTCGGCATTCTTTGAGGCCACCACGATAGCCACGAAGACCTGCGTCACTGGTGCTTAACCTGCTGCTTGCTGTCGACCCGTCGGTCTACGCTCGCCATCGAGCATGAGCTGCGTGCGGGTAATGTCCATACGGTGAAGAAAACACCGCGCATGACTTCGGCCGTATAATCGTCTAGCGGTGGCGTGGCGGTGCACCTATCCTCCATATCTCTGCCATTTGGGACATGTCGAGCGATGAATCAAACTCGACATTGTACTCCACGGCGGTGTGTCCTCTGCGCCTCGGTGATAAAAATCTATCGACCGCGCCCTCGCCATCTGTGGAGGCAAGAAGTGAGTGAGAAAGCCTCGAGAACTCATCCCAGTAGGCGGGGCGCGTGCTCTCCCGGGATAACTCCGTGAATCAAACCAATCATTGCGGTATCACGCGACCTATGTGAACCAAAGATCACGGACTCGGTCTCGGCATACGATCACTCTCAAAATCCTCTGTGGTGACGGATGAACTCCTGCGGATCATCCTGCGGCCTCGACCCATAAAACTCTGGCGGGCTCTGACTCGGGAAGTCTCGTAGCCTCGGACTCTGCCTCGGGTGAACGCGAATGCATTGAGTGGGGCTGACTGCCGCGTCGGCTGTCGCCGTGTGCAGCCTGATCCTGCCAATAGTGGGCCGTCTCCTTGTACCTATCTCCTCGCCCGGTACGTGGGGTAGCGGCGTCGTAGAACTCGCCGTCTCACGGTATAGGCGGGCGAGCCCTCGTGACTCTAGGTGTCCCAGCTGGCGGCTCCGCCATTTGTCTTGCCATACGGGCGGGTTGCCTTGCGTGGAGGCATAACTATTCTGAGAAAGGAATACGTTAGAGGTCCGACTTTAACACGGACTCTAAAGCACGATCTCGAGTAAGAAGAGTGGAAACCAATCCTAAATATCCGATAGCCTCACGATTATTGGTGTGGTGCGACTTGGCGATAATCAAGACTTCTACTAGATACGGTGCGTAGACACTTTCAGAGGATTAAGCTGCTCTGATACCACTTTTGTCACGACCCATTCGGGGCGTGGTAGTGCCTTCTTAGGGCACCCAGTAGTCATACATCGAGTGTCAGCGGAAATATAAAACAAGACATGAAACGATTTATAAAATAAGACACGATTTATGTGTGAAAGCGTCGCCTTCGGCATATATATATAAACATGGTTTTATGATTTACATCCGATCTTGTACAACATGACTACAGACCTCTGAAATATACAACTATGGCGGGACAGGCCCGCCATACCAGCTGTATACAAAACTATCTACAACGGGGAGATCGTACCCAAAGTAGAGCCTCGGAAAAGATGGAGCTCGGCGCAGCGTAGAGATCTAAGAATGTGGATCTAGCACTGCTTGCCACTGCGGCATGAGCGGCCCGAAGGAGAGTCGATTGCAACGGTACTAAGTATATGAAGCGTAAAATACTTAAATGAAAACATATCATTTTAAAATCAGTTTGCAAGTATGTATGAAACAACGAGGGACGCGCGTAGTGCCAGCATCATAAGCAAGAGCAACGATAGGTAAGCGTAGCGAGGTCTTTTCTAAGTGCGAATGATCGAAGCGAGGCCAATTGCGTAGTATCACCATGCAAGCCTAATCACGGACTCCGTAGTCGCATAGGCCACTCCGTATGGCCGCGTAAGTGCGTAACCCGCGTCGAGGGTGCTACTCCTCGGCGTAAATCACGGACTCGTAGTCGCGTGGCCACATAGACCGCGTGAGGTATAACCCGCATCACTAACACCGGAACTCCGTAGCTCGCGTGGGTCCCTTGGACCAGCGTGAGGTATTCTCGAATCATGGTCCCCGGACGCTGAGTCTACCACGCGTGGAGGCGACAACCCCGTGTAATATGTCAAGAGGTGAGTGATAGTACACTAACATAACATCTTATCTTTAAACAACATAAGCACAACAAGAGCGTTACAAGACACTAACACACATAGCATCGTATCATGTCTACTTATCAAACCATCTTATTATTCTTTTCACAATTCAATATAAGTCATTATAAACACGTAGGCAAACTATTTCTTTTATCCTTCTTAAGTGGTTATACTTAACTTCCCATAAAGCTAGTATAACTCTTAAGCTTACATTTTAAAACCAATTAGTTCTCTTACATTAAAAATGATTCGATATTCTTTTGAAATGCTTTGATTCTTTATTATTAGAACTTAAGCGTGAGGCATTCTTAGTAAGTATTATTCGAGCTTAAGCGTGAGGCATTCTGCGTAAGTATTATTCGAGCTTAAGTCAAAGACATTGCCGTAGTTATTATTCGATTAACACGTATGCGTCTCCGTACTACATATATATTGTAAAATATCATGCTTTAGGAAGAATCACATACCTTCTCAGCGAAAACCACTGTCAAGTTGAATATGTACGTATGAAGAATCGACTATAATAGTGAACACGTCTATCAGCGTTGAACTACTTTATGTGATTCTAAGCAGAGGGTTCTATATCCTACGGAAAATTGGGCGTGCTTCCCTGCGGTGAGCTACTCAAGTCTCTTGTGAAAGCAGTCCTATGTAAGTACAATTTGATTATTCTTCTTTTAAAGCCTTCTCTTGTGATATGATTCAATTCTGATACGCGATATTCTTCTAAGTATTTTATACTTATTCTTATACTACTACGATTATGTATTCTCTAATTCAAAGAGGGTTAGGATTAGTTACCTCGGTAAGCCCAATAATATCCTATATAAAGTCGCGCTGAGCAGGTTTAGCTCTAAGTTGTATGCGCTCGGTAGCTCGAGAAACCTTAGAAGTTCTACCTGACTTCTACTACGGACTAAGGGATTTGGGCTCGGGTATTTTGGGCATTATAACAATACTAGAAGCCAACTTTTCTCCCAAGGGAGGGGGGTAGATTTTGGCTAGGCTAGAGGGGGGGAAGCCTCGGCCAACTTTACTCAAGGGGGTAAAGGTGTTTGGGCGAAATGGCTTTAAGGGAGAGGATTTTCAAGACTTGGAAGTAATTTTGTGGATGAAGAACTCTTCGTCTTAAGAAGTATTTATAGGTCAAGACATGGCCAGCAAGGGCCAAGATTTGCCAAGTGCTAGGCAAGTGTAAGGTCAAGATTAGGGCAAGTGTCCTTGGCGACTTGCACACAAAATATCCTACGACTCGCCCGGCTTGTGCGAGGCACAAAGCGTGCAAATCTAACGATTAGTCGATAGGCGATTTCAAGTCCACCAATTGGAGGTGCCAAGTGTAGCCCTCCGTTGGTCAAAATGTTTCGTCTCTCGGAAAAATCCGCCAAAAATTAGAAATGGCATAGCGGAATTTACCTACGAAGGCGTGGAAGCGTTTAGTCGGAAAACTATTCGTTTTGTGAGTTGTGCCAAAAAAGCGTCTTGTGCCTAAACTTTAAGGCTAGACTTTTATGCGTATTCCCTTACGTACATACTGCAGAAATATGGGGTATAACACGTTAACTCTTTTAAAGGTCCGTTTCTTTCAAAAAGTCACACAATACGTAGTATAAAAATAGAGTGACTATCGCTTTTAAGTAAACCAAAACATTTCCCTTAGTAAATCAAGTAACAACATTATTTTCCAAGCGTTCAAGTTTGCCTAATTTCAAATGCTCAGTTTCTCACTTTGAAAGGTTTAAGTAGTTCATAGTTTTAATCAACAATGATATAATTCTCCTTTAAAACAATTTGAGATACATATGCCTTATATGTAGTAGGTTATTCTTGTTCATAATCAATCTTATTTAGCGACCATGATCTAGGAAATATCATTTTGTCTCATCTTAGCTTCTATGCGGATGGAGGTTTCTCTGATTTTAATAATACTTTATTAGTCCATACATTTCCTTTATTAAGCGGCTTTGTGGTTTGTTCGATACTTATTCTCATTTCCAAATCGGTAAAACATTATTCCTTTTACAAACCAAGTACTCATTACTCATGAATGAGGTTTCACACAAAAACTCATATTAATTACTTAAGTCAAGTCTCTTATCTTTTAAGATCAAGTCTCTTAACTTCTAAAATTAATAAACCATTCTTTTTATCTTTCTTAAGTCGTTATACCTAACTTCCCATAAAGCTAGTATAACTCTTAGCTTTTAAAATCAAGTATTACTCTTAACAAAAGGTTTCTTAATTCTTTTGAAATACTTAAGATTCTTATTATTTAGGCTTAAGTCAAAAGACATTGCCGTACAACTACGTTCGATTAACACGTCGTCTACCGTACTATATATATATTCTTTTAAAATATCATGCTCGAGAGGATAGGAAGGATCACATACCTCGCGACGATTATCGACTATTTGCAAAGCGCTCGCGCTATAACAGACTAGCCTTGTCCACCTTTCAGTAGAACATGCTACTCGCGATCTTGACCTATAGCGGTTATAAAGTCTATCAATGTCTAGACTACTCTGTAGAACATTCTAGCGGAGGCTTCACTATTCTCTTGAAAATCGGGCGTGACCCTGCGTTAAGCTACCTGAAGTCTCTTGTAAATCTGATCACATGTAAATCTGATTTTAATCTTCTTTAATATTCTTGATGTGATTTGGTTCAAGTCTTTTACGTAATATCCTTCTATTACGATTCAATTCTCTTACATGAATCTTATATTCATTTATACAACTACGATATGTAATTTCCAATTCTGATAGAAGGTCAAGTATTTACCTCGATAAGCCCAAAATTATCCAAGTTTAATGTCGATCTGAGCAGCGTTTGGCTCTACTCGGGTGCTCGACCCGCTCCAAAAAACCCTTAGAAGTTCTACGCAACTTCTTCTTAATACTCCAACCAACTATGGAGATTTCCTTAGGGTTTCGTTTTTGTGACTGAAGGGAAGTATAATAGTATTTCTGGGCTTTTAGTATAGGTGTAACCTTGGAATACTACAAGGTATTTGGGCCAAGGTATTTTGGAATAGTAACAATACTTGGAGAGTATATCTACCACGAGGGGGGGTAGTATTTTGCGAGAACAACTAGGCAAGGGGGTTGTACCCTGGCCAGCAGCTAGGAGGGTGTACCACCGGCGAGCACTTCTCAAAGGGAGGCTTGGGCGAACCCTTCACTAAGGGGAGAGAACGCGAGACTTAGAAACTATTTTAGGATGAAGAAGTTCATCAACTAAGAGGGGTATTTATAGGACAACGAGGGCGAGATCGAGCCGAGTGGTAGGCAAGTGTAGGGTGAGGATTTACCCGTGTGTACCTTATCCATCTACCGCGCTATCACAAAATATCCTACCAACTCCTCTCCAAATCGTCCAAAAAGGCGCCCTCGAGTCCAATTAGAGGGTGACAAGTGTAAGCCTCTCGTTGATCAAAATATTCGCCTCTCGGAAAAATCCGCCAAAAATTATAAATGACATGGCGAATTTTCCTTATGAAGTTTTGTAAAGCGTTTAGTCGAAAACGATTCTTTTCGGTACTTGTGAACAATAATTTTCGACCCTTGCTTACTTTAAGGCTCAAACTATTCTCGTCGTCCTCACGTACATACTGCGGAAATCTGGTATAACATTCTCCCCTAGAAACATTAAGTCGAATGTTCCTTCAAATCTCAAAACAAACATGCGCGATGTCGTCTTCCTCTTATGCTTAAAAAAAAAACATGCCACGCTGGCTGATACAACCAGCGCAAATACTTACGTCCAAGTCACGAGGATTCACCTCTAACATCACAAAAACTCCCACGAGGGCTAAAAGATACTCGCTCGCGCCCTTTACAAGCGAAATGATCACTTCTATGTTCTTAACACATGCTCGCTTCTTCCCTTACTCGTCATTGCCGCTTCTGCGTACCTCGAACTCTTTCTCATAACTTACCACATTTACATTCTTGCATCAATTTCAAAAATCTACGGGTTCTTATCTCGACTTGGTTATCATTAGCAGGGATCACTCTGGATGGATCTCAGATACTTTTCTGAACCTAACAACATGAAAAGACCGGACATACTGCCTCCTACGTCGGACGGCAATGCTAACCTATAGGCAACTTGGCCTATTTTCCAAATGATCTAAAAAGGCCCAAAGTAACTCGGGCTATGTTTCCTCTGTTTTACAAATCTCGTCACGCCGCCAGGGGTGGTACCTTGAAGACCCACCGTCCACGCAGAGCATGGCGTCGTCGTAGACTCTGTTGACTACGGTGCCAATAACCTCTCTGGATAGGCTTCACCCTATCCGCGTCCTGTGAACCAAGTATGAACCAACTATCGAACGCGCCAGCATCAGACAATCGGCCAGACAATTTACGCTTCCGCCCCTACAAGGCTTCGTAAGGCGACATCAGAATCTTGAAATGGTAGCTATAACACACTCCTCAGCGAAGACAACAATCCTCACGACTACCCACGAAGTCAAACAACGGCGGGGCGAATCGTCTTGAGACTACTTTGAGTTCTAACCTGCTGGTAAAACCTCGGAAAAAAAGCAGTGTAACACAGGCTCCATGGTGTCATAAGGTGAAGGTAGGCACCTCGTGCGCGACCTTAAAACCTTCACGATATAACATCTCGCGTAACCTCTGCGAGTAAAGCGATCTTGGTGAAAGACAAGAGGGTGACCTCGTCGGCCCGACTGCGGTCGAATCGTCCACGAACTTCGTCGATGGTTAACTAAACTTGGGTCCTAACACCCTCGTGACCCCACCACTGGCGGGACCACCACAAACTGACCCCACCGCGCTGAGCGGTGCGGGTTGACCCTCGGCGTGGCCTCGGCCGACCAGCTATCGCACAAAACTCTTGTTCCCGATCCGGAACAATCTCGCTGTCAGTCCAAAACCTAGTGGTCTTCTTAGCTCAACTACCCTCTTTCATATCATACCACTCGGGGACTCATCACACAAATATATCTCACGTGCACTATGCACTCAGATAAGTCAAACATCTGATACCTCTTTTACTCGAGATGGCCTTACCTCTAAGGTCTCGCGTATAAAACTACAAGGATCTCACTTTCTACATCCCCAATCTTACCGGGTTAACTAACCATGATTTCTAATCACAATTAACACAATGCTATGTGAACATAACATTTAAGGTATACTCATCTTATCATACGTACTAATCTCTGAGGGTTAAGGATCTGCTGTATCTCTGGCTTCACTCCTCTCAACAACATCTACCCAGCGGCCAGCGGGGTGGGGTGGCCTCTCTGGCTAGCACCCTTTCCTCTCCGAACTCTGAATGCAGCGATCGGTAGGTGAGTCCTCTGCTAGGACATCCTTTCGACCACGTGGCCACTGACGGCGGTGGCGTAAAAGCGAGCATCGACAAAGATGGCGTTCCCGGGATGATGCTGCGCTGTGAACACGGAGGAAAAATCTGAACGGTGGCTGGGACGCCGTGTATCTGTGAACGAAGCCACGGAGCTCGACCAACTCCTGCGTACGAGCGTCACGAAGTGCAGCGGAGGACCACTCTGCACTGGATGATGTGCATATCTAATCTGTTGCTGAGGCGGTTCGCCTCGAACGTTACCAAAGGACTCTGGCGATCGGCCTGCCTGCGCCCTTGATTAACTGTCGATCTACGTTTCTCAACATTGCACATAAGTGAGCGAGCCATGCTCGTTTCTGAAGAGCTACTTCTTCTGACCTCTCTTAGATAGTCGTCAAGACCCGTGATAAATCGGTACATAATATGTTCTCTGTTGCTATATCCATGGCTCGTAACAGGTCGTCTCTTTGCAATCCATACTCGCTGTTCCTGTCCGTGGGCGAAGGCTCATCATCATGGCGCGCGTAGGAGCTGGCTGCTTCTTTGTGTTAAACCATTGAAATTTGGTGGCGTCAGAACTCCCGAATGAAGCACTACCCTAGGTGATGATTGGGCCTGTGCCTCGTAACCTATGTACTCTGCTCGCGACTCCGCCGTTGCCTTGCCATACGGGCGGGGTTGCCTTACGGAGGCATAGCGGTAAGGGAAAGAAATACGTTAGAGGTCCAGCTTATAACACGGCTATAAGGCCACGATCTGCGAGTGAGAAGAATGAAACCAATCCTAAATATCCTATAGCCTCACGATTATTGGTGTGGTGCGACACACCGATAATCAAGACTACTAGATCTGGTGCAGTGGACACTTTCAGAGATTAAGCGCTGCGATACCACTTTTGTCACGACCGAACCGGGCGTGGCCGATGCCTACCGGGCACCTGGTGATACAACATCGAGTAATCAGGAACATCTGACAAGACATGATATAATATGAAATGTAAACGATTATCTCGAGAAAACTTTCCTTTCGGCATATATATAAATACCCAAAATGAGCGATTACATCCCAACTTTACAACGGACTACAAACCTCACAGAGTTTATAACAACAATGGCGGGACGGGGCCCCGCCGTACCTGAATGCAAATACCTACAACGAGGGACCGTACGAAATGCTAAGCCTCGGAGAAGCGGAGCTTTCCCCAACGCTGAAACGGTGATCCTAAGAGCGGGGATCAACGGTAGGAATACCTCTACTGCGGCATGACGCGGCCGAAGAAGTCGATGACGGTACAGTATGTGAAAGCGTAAAGTACTTTAAATGAAATCAAAGTATTTAAAACCATTTGCAAATACAATTAGTTCAATTTGCACATAGTGCCATATCACAAACAAGAGCAATAATAGGTAAAGCGTAGCGGTCTTTCCTAGGCGCGAATGATCGAAGCAAGACGAATCGCCCATAGTATCATTATCGTGCCTAACCACTGGACTCCGCGATCGCATAGGTCTGCGTAGACCCGCGTGAGGTATTCCTCGCATCGGGGTAGCTAACCCCGGTACCTCACGGACTCCGTAGTCGCATAGTCTCGATAGACGCGTAGTCACGCATCCGCGTAGGGCGTCCTGCGTCGGGATAAAACACCGGAATGATCAACCACGGAACTCCGCGACTCGCATAGTCACGCGGACCGCATAGCCGTATAGACCCGCGTCGGGTGAGCCCTCGGTATAACAAGTCGAGGGTATGTGATATAATAAGATAACGACATCGTTAAACAACATAAGCACAACAAGAAACCCCTTTACACAAACATCACGGATACTAACACACGTAGCATCCTAACATGTTTACTTATCAAATCAATAAGAAAGTATTACAAGGCTATCACAAACCAACACAATCAAGTTATTCACACAAGGTACTTTCTACTTTATGTTAACAATTTGGGTTTTATTCCCAAAGTACTTCATACATTAACTCTTTAAAAGGTCAGTTTCTTTCAAAAAGTCACAAAATACCGTAGTATAAAAATAGAGTGACTATCCTTTTAAGTAAACCAAAACACTTCCCTTAGTAAATCAAGTAACAACATTATTTTCCAAGCGTTCAAGTTTGCCTAATTTCAAATGCTCGGTTCTCACTTTGAAAGGTTTAAGTAGTTCATAGTTTTAATCACTTAATGATATAATTCTCCTTTAAAACAATTTGAGATACATATGCCTTATATGTGAGTAGGTTATTCTTGTTCATAATCAATCTTATTTAAGCGGCCATGATCTAGGAAATATCATTTTGTCTCATCTTAGCTTCTATGCGGATGGAGGTTTCTCTGGTTTTAATAATACTTTATTAGTCCATACATTTCCACTTTATTAAGCTGGCTCTTGTGGTTTGTTCGATACTTATTCTCATTTCGAAATCGGTAAAACATTATTCCTTTTACAAACCAAGTACTCAGTACTCATGAATGAGGTTTCACACAAAAACTCATATTAATTACTTAAGTCAAGTCTCTTATCTTTTAAGATCAAGTCTCTTAACCTAAAATTAATAAACCATTCTTTTTATCTTTCTTAAGTCGTTATACCTAACTTCCCGTAAAGCTAGTATAACTCTTAAGCTTTTAAAACCAAGTATTACTCTTCTTTCAAAAAGGTTTCTTAATTAACTTTTGAAATACTTGAAGATTCTTATTATTCGGGCTTAAGTCGAAAGACATTGTCTGCAACTACGTTCGATTAACACACGTCGTCTACCGTACTATATATATATTCTTTTAAAATATCATGCTCGAGAGGATAGGAAGGATCACATACCTCGCGACGATTATCGACTATTAGCAAAGCGCTCACCGCTATAACCGGCTAGCCTTGTCACCTTTCAAGTAGAACGTGCTATCGCGATCTTGACTATAACGGTTATAAAAGTCTATCAATGTCTAGACTACTCGTAGAACATTCTAAGCGAGCTTCACTATTCTCTTGAAAATCGGGCACATTTCCCTACCGTTAAGCTACACAAGTCTCTTTTGTAAATACAGTCTATGTAAATCTGATTTTAATCTTCTTCTTTAATATTCTTGTGATGTGATTTCGGTCAAGTCTTTTACGTAATATCCTTCTATTACGATTCAATTCTCTTCTATGAATCTTATATTCATTTATACAACTCTGATGTAATTTCCAATTACAATAGAAGGTCAGTATTTACCTCGATAAGCCCAAAATTATCCAAGTTTAATGTCGATCACGAGCAGCGTTTAGCTCTACTCGGTGCTCCAACCGCTCCAAACAACCCTTAGAAGTTCTACGCAACTTCTTGTATACTCCGACCAACTATGGAGATTTTCTTAGGGGTTTCGTTTTGTATTGAAGGAAGTATAATAGTATTTACGGGCTTTTAGTATAGGTGTAATCTTGGAATACTACAAGGTATTTGGGCGAGGTATTTTGGAATAATAACAATACTTGGAAGTATTTCTACCACGGGGGTAGTATTTTGCGAGAACAACTAGGCAAGGGGGTGTACCCTGCCAAGGCCACTGGGAGGGTGTACCTCGGCGAGCACTTCTCAAAGGGAGGCTTGAGCAGACCACTACCTGGGGAAGAACTTTCAGACTTAGAAACTATTTTAGGATGAAGAAGTTCATCAACTAAGGGGTATTTATAGGACAACCAAGGGCCAAGATCAAGCCAGAGTGGTAGGCAAGTGTAGGGTGATTTACCCATGTGTACCTTATCCATCTACCACGCCAGCTATCGCAAAATATCCTACCGACTCCGCTCTCCAAATCGTCCAAAAGGCGCCTCGAGTCCACCGATTAGAGGGTGACAAGTGTCGCCTCTCGTTGGTCCAAAATATTTCGCCTCTCGGAAAAATTCGCAAAAATTATAAATGACATAGCGAATTTTCCTTATGAAGTTTTGTAAAGCGTTTTAAAAACTTGATTCTTTTCGGTACTTGTGAACAATAATTTTCGGCCCTTGCTTACTTTAAGGCTCAAACTATTCTACGTACGTCCTCACGTACATACTCTGAAAATACGGGGTATAACAAGAATGGCAAGAAATCAATATTTTCCAAATCAAGCATTCTATACTTTTAAATCAAATTATTTCTTCCTTTAAGAATCAAGTCCCATAACTTGAAAA
Source organism: Przewalskia tangutica (assembly GCA_029844215.1). Taxonomy (NCBI): domain Eukaryota; kingdom Viridiplantae; phylum Streptophyta; class Magnoliopsida; order Solanales; family Solanaceae; genus Przewalskia; species Przewalskia tangutica. The sequence continues at coordinate 193,626 of JAQGDG010000273.1, forward strand.
ATAAAGTCTCTTAACCTTTTAAAAATTTGAGGTTCATAGTCTTAAAACTTCATACGTAAATTCTTATAAATTAAGTAACATATACATTGGTGCGTTGTGAATAAGTTATACTTATTTATAACGATCTTAATCAAGTAGCCATGATCTAGAAAATGTAATACAATTTTGTCTTATCTTAGCTTCTATGCGGATGGAGAATTGACTCATTTTAGCAATTGATTGTCATTACATTTTCCTTTATTACTGCATTTCATGGCTTGTTCGATACTTATTCTCATTTGTCAGTAACTTAGCCAAGTCAACTTGCTCCAAATACCTCTAACGACTCTTACCAATATCCCCATAAGACTTGGTAAGAACTTAGGATAACAGACATAACCTTTACGTAGAGTAAATCAACAGCATACCTCTTAAGCTTAAGAGTAGAATGAATCATGAAATAGTACTACATGTATATTCCATACATAGAATCGTGTCAAAAGAAGGAAGAGGTTCACATACCTCGCGACGATTATCGACAATTAGCAAAATGCTCCAAAGTACTTCAACCTTGATAGCTATTCCATCCCTCAGTAGAATCTGCTATACTTGGTACTTGACACCTAAAATGGCCATATCGTCCATTAACCTCTGAAACGAGCGTAGAATATTCTAAGTGCAAAGTCACTAAATTCTACGGAAAATCGGACAACACTTCCTTTGTTTCTACATACTTTGCCACCTTTTTCAAGGCGAATTCAATAACCAAACACGCCACATTTAAGGCCCGACAATTCAGCTAACCAAAGGGGATTACATGCCTTAACGGGGCGTGTAAAATTCCGCCCATAAATGATATCAAACTAGTCCACAATACAAATGCCAACTTCGGCCAAAGGTGCGACAACTTATCAACCTTTCCAATTCCTTTTCAATCCGAGTTCTTAGGTCAAACATGTTATATAGTCATAAACAACCAATGACTTCAATTTCCTTCGTTATATAACATGTGGCGACTAAACTAATAACCAAATTGAATTACAATCTTAAGGGCTAACATACTAGTTTTGTATTAGGGTTTCAATAGTCAATACACTTATCAAACTTCATATTATATACCTCATGCTTGCTAATATCCATAACTTCTGATGATAAGAAATCTTTAATTACTAAAGCGACAAGAATTTTACCTTTACAAGCCCTTAAAATTTTCAAGATTCAAAGTCGCTCCTTAGCAATTCTTAGCTCATTTACTTTACGCTCTGTCCAGTTATTTGAAGCCTTTAGAATCTCACGACCAACCTGCTTCCATTTTCAATCAAAACCTATGAAAATGCCTTAGGTTTTCGACTTGCGACTAACGTAAAAACGCCGTTTTTCCGAAATCTTTCTATTGAGATATCCTTAAAATACCCCTAGGAACCTTGGGTTAAATTCTTGTGAATATTGGACAACAATTTAAAATTTCTCTTGTTCAAAAACCTCAAAGTCGAGAGCCTCTCAAGGCACACAAGTCTCTCAAATTTTTCTAAGTGTTGTGAGCTAAGTCTTGCTACTTAGGGCGATATATAACACAATGGAGGTCTAGATTACAACCGTGTTATGTTTGGAGGAAGAGATCAAGCCAAGTGGCCCTTGGACTTAGTCAACAATGTCAAGCTCTTTAATTAGCAAGACTTGGTCATCTTAACATTGGCCAAAAGACCATTTTGCCTATGCATTAATTCGACCAAGCCATGTGTGGGGGGGGTGCCACGTGTCGCCCTCCCATTCGTCCATAAAATTCTGTAACCCTCGTGGGCCCCACAAAACGTAAAATTCCTCGGGTGGGCCCAGCTGACCAAATCGTAAAATAAATTTCCATAATGATAATAAGTACCATACTCTTCAATTAATGCATTTTGAGAATCTAATTCTCACTAACGAACATTTTTCCTTTCCGACGTTCGGAAGTTTTTCCGTCGGAAAAACAATTCTTCCTTTCGTACCCTTTTCAAGTCTTGTGTTCCTTACTTACATTCTCTTAAACATGTCATTGAATTACGGGGTGTAACATTCTTCCCCCATTAGAAACATTCGTCCCCGAATGTTCTTTCGGAGTCGATCTAATTAGATGGCGACATAGTCTCCTTTTACTACACCCTTTACAGCGTATACCCACGTGGCCACACAAAAATACTTATACTAAGATGTCAACCTTGGCACTCGCGAATCAACTAGTCCATACTCATAATGACCTCAAAGTGCAGCCGTAATCATCTACTAGGTTTACTAGGGTCGCGGTTGTATCATCAGCAAATCTCGTATACATTTCATTACCACGACAACTCGGGTGTAGTTACCTTGAAAGGTTCTTATGGATTCGGGCTCTATTCCTTTACACTTGGTTGCTATCCTTCTTTGGTCGCACTCTTTCCGTACTTCCAACTCATACTAGCATACATACATAACCCATCCGTTTACGGCCCCGATCTTTTGGAGTCACTATTTTAAACAACATAAGGCCATTTAGGCTCTCGCGACCTGGTTTGATTGGAGCGCGTCCACGAACAGTAAAACAATTAACTAGACTTGGGCCTTGCACCCTCGTGACCACATCGCGTGGCGAAACTACTACCAACTGATCCCACTCCATTTCGGGCTATGGGCGACCGCGATAGGTCTCGCCCGATCCATTTGTCGCGACAACTCTTATTCTTGGTCTATAATAAATCTTTCTGCAGAAGACCTTGCATCTAAGGTCTCGTGATCGTCAACATTCTTAGGCTCGCAATTTCCATGCTCCAAGCTTACCTTATCGATCACCGTGCGGGTACAAAACTTCATAATACATCACGACCCGTTAGGGCAGTGGTAGTGCCTCTGGGCACCCAGTAGTCATACATCGAGTAATCAGCGGAAATATAAAGCAAGACATGAAAGCAGTTTATAAAACAAGACCACGGTTTATGTGAAAAAACACCGTCTTTCGGCATATATATATAAACATGGTTTAGCGATTACATCCGAAACCTTTACAACATGACTACAGACCTCTAAGGAAATATACAACTATGGCGGGGAGGCCGCCATACCACAGTATCTGTACAAAACTATCTACAACGGAGATCATACCCAAGTAGAGCCTCGGAAAAGATGGAGCTCAGGCACGCAGCGTAGAGATCCTAAGAATGTGGATCTAGCACACCTTGCCGCCTGCGGCATGAGCGGCCCGAAGGAGAGTCGATGCAACGGTACTAAGTATATGAAGCGTAAAATACTTAAATGAAACATATCATTTTAAAAGCAGTTTTGCAAGTATGTATGAAACAACGAGAAGCGCGTAGTGCCGCATCACAAACAAGAGCGTGATAGGTAAGCGTAGCGGTCTTTTCTAGGTGCGAATGATCGGCAGGGCCAATTGCGTAGTATCACCATGCAAGCCTAATCACGGACTCCGTAGTCCGCGTAGGCCAATCCACGTAGGCGCGTAGGGTATATAACCCGCGTCGAGGGTAGCTACTCCTCGGCATCGTCCTGGACTCGTAGTCGCATGGCCACATAGACGCGTGAGGTATAACCCGCACACTAACACGGAACTCCGTAGCTCCGCATAGGTCCGCTTGGACCGCGTGAGGTATTCTCGAATCATGGTCCCGGACACGCAGTCTACCCGCGTCGGAGGCTTAACCCGGTAATATGTCGAGAGGTGAGTGATGTTACACTAACCTAACGACTTATCGTTAAACAACATAAGCCTGACAAGAATACTCTTTTACACAAGCGTTACAAGACACTAACACGTAGCATCATATCGTGTCTACTTATCAAACCATCTTATTATTCTTTTCACGATTGATATAAGTCTATTATAAACACATAGGCAAAGTTTCTTTTATCAATCTTAAGTGGTTATACTTAACTTCCCATAAAGCTAGTATAACTCTTAAGTTTCTGTTTAAAAACCAATTAGTTCTCTTCTGTTAAAAATGATTCAGTATTCTTATGAAATGCTTTCAGATCTTTATTATTCGGGCTTAAGCGTGAGGCATTCTTAGTAAGTGTTGTCGGGCTTAAGCGGTGAGGCATTCTTGTAAGTGTTATTCGGGCTTAAGTCAAAGACATTGCGTAGTTATTATTCATTTAACACGTATGCGTCTACCGTACTATATATATTGTAAAATATCATGCTTTAGGAAGAATCACATACATACCATTGAAAACCACACCAAGTTGAATATATGTCGCGCGAGTCGACCTATAATAGTCACAGGACATCTATCAAAGACTACTCTGAAGGTCATTCTAAGCAGAGGTTCACAATTCTATGGAAAGTTGGCGCACTTCCCTGCAGGTGAGCTATATAAGTCTGTGAAAGCAGTCCATGTAAATCTGATTTGATTATTCTTCTTTTAAACCCTTCTTTGTGGTAACAATTCAATTCTATTACGTGATATTCTTCTAAGTATTTAATACTTATTCTAATACTACTACGGTATGTATTCTCTAATTCAAAGAGGTTAGGATTAGTTACCTCAATAAGCCCAAAATATCCTAGAAAAGTCGCGCTGAGCAAGGTTTTGCTCCTAAGTTGTATGCTCAAGGAAACCTTAGAAGTTCTTCACAACTTCTACTAAGTACTAAGGGATTTGGGCTAGGGTAGTTTGGGCATTATAACAAGACCACCAGCCAACTTTTCTACCAAGGGAGGGGGGTAGATTTTTGGCTAGGCTAGGGGCGGCCTCGGCCAAACTACTAGGCTAGAGGGGGTATTCGGCCAAGGGCCTTCACAAGGAGGAGGTGTTGGGACGAAAAGGCTACAAAGGGAGAGGAGAGGATTTTCAAGACTTGGAAAGATTTGTGGATGAAGAACTCTTCATCTCTAAGGGGTATTTATAGGTCAGAAAGTGGCCAACCAATGGCCAAGATTAAGACAAGTGCAAGGCAAGTGTAGGGTGAAGATTAACTATACACAAATATCCTACCAACTCCTTGACTTGTGCACAAGGCACAAAAACGTGCCAATGGTTCTTCAATTCGTCAATGGGCGATTTCAAATCCACATTGGAGGTGCCAAGTGTCGCCTCCCGTTGGTCCAAAATGTTTCGTCTCTCGGAAAATCCATAAAAATTAGAAATGACATAGCCGGAATTTACCCTACGAAAGGTGGAAAGCGTTTAGTCGGGCGATTCTTTTAGTGAGTTGTGCACAAATAAAAAAAGCGTCGAGGCTTATCTTTAAGGCTAGACTTTTATGCGTATTCCCTTACGTACATACTGAAATACGGGTATAACATTCTCCCCCTTAGAAACATTGCGTCGAATGTTCCTTCCCAAAACGATTAACGATAAGATTCTTCATAACTTAGCGATTGCAAATGCCACACACGCAGAACAACACTTGGCGAAAGCGATAACGAAAATTTACAAGTAGGAAAGTGAATTACGGAGGTGTGGGGAATAGGTGAGATACTTCGCCTCATGTCCTCCTCAGCTTCCCACGTCATCTCCTCCCTGAGCTCGTTCGCCCACAAGACTTTGTGAAGCCACGTCCTTGGTCATGAGCGCCTAACGACGATCGACTATCGCTATGGGAATCTCTCATACGATAACCCCTCGGTCACACGGACATCGTCAATCGGGTGTACTCTAGATGGATCCGATCATCTCGCCGGCATAGATCGTGAAAAAGCGGATGCCTGCCTCCGGTCGGACGGCGGATCAACTCATAGGCAACCTTGCCTGCCACTGCGGACAATCGAAGCGGCCCGATGTACCTTGGGATGAGTTTCCCTTCTTCGAATCTCATCACACCCTTCATGGGTGACGCTAGGAAAACCCAATCATGAACCTTGAACTCAAGATCTGCAGCGGCGATGATCTGCATCGACTTACATGCGACTACGAGTATCGATAGCCGCTCTCGGATAAGCTTCACCTTATCCAGCACTGTTTGTACCAAATCTGGTCCCACTAGTGCACCTCGCCCACATCGAACCAACCTATAGGCGATCTGCACTTCCTCCCATACAAGGCCTCATAAGGCGCCATCCCGAATCTTTGGGTGGTAGCTATTATTATCTGCGAACTCAACTAGAGGCAAATGATCCTCCCAACTACCGCGAAGTCAATAACACGGGCTCGCGACATATCCTCGAGTGCGGATAGTGCGCTCTGCTGTCAGTCATGCGTGGATGAAATGCGATTACTCGGGCTCACTGCGTCCTAAACCCCTGGAAGGACCTCCGAAGTTAGCGTGGCGGGCTCCTGCATGCGATATGATCAGTAGGGACTCCATGCGATCGGCGATCTCTCGGATGTAAAGTGCGGCATAATCCTCGGTAGAAAAAGTCGTCTGACGGGAAGAAAGTGGGCTGATTTAGTCGGCTGTCGGCGATAACCCATATAGAATCATGTCTCTCCGAGTGCGAGGTAATCCTGTGATGAAGTCCATGTTGATTACCTCCCACTTCCGGTCGGGATCTCAATCGCTGTAACAAACCACGGGCCTCTGGTGCTCTACCTTCACTGCGGCAACACGGGCGAGCTACGAACTCTGCAGCGTCCTCTTCAAGCCGTCCCACGATACACGGATCTAAGGTCGTGGTACATCTTGAGTCGACCCGGATGGATAGAGTAGCCTTGTGTGCTTCCCAAGAACTGCTGCGAAGTCACGAAACATCTGGAACACACAATGCGCCTCAAACCTTAGCACCCATGGTGCTACCTCAGAGGACCGCGCCCTCGCGAAGAGGCGTATCGCGATATCGAATCAAAGTGGATCCTCGAGCTGTTGCCTCTTCGCCTCCTCAGCGATGGAAGACTCGGCAACCTGCGAACTCTAACCCCATGCTATCGAGAATCAATCAAGCGGACACCAAGGCTCGCTGGCGATGCAAATCACGAACCATGTCCTCTCTCTGCTGCACATCGATAGGCTCCCGTGACCTACGACCGAGCATCTGCCAACATTGGCCTTCCCGGGTGAGTACGGGATATCAACATCGTAATCCTTAAGCAACTCTAACCACAGTCTACGTGCGTAAGTTCGGCTCCTGCGGTGAAGATATCTTGGAGGCTCTTGTGGTGTAAAAATATCCACGTGAACCCCGTACAAATAGTGCCTCGGATCTTGGCGTGAATCACGCTGACTCGAATCATGGGTGGGGTAGTTCCTCTCGTGTTTCTTGGTGTCGGGATGCATATGCTATAACCCTTCCATGCTGCATCAACACACATCCCAACCGATGCGGCGCGTCACAATACCGCGACATAACCATCTGGACCCTGCGGAAGAGTAAGAAGCGAGCGATCGTCGGTCTCTTTCGACAGCTGGAAACCACGCTCCTGGCATCGATCCACGAAACTTGCGCCGAGTCGACCTAGTCAATGAATGCGAGAGATAAAGCAAACTTCTCCACGAACGCCGATAATATCTGCGAGGCCCGAGCGTGAACCTGCAGCCGGAGTAGTAGGTCTAGGCCAAGTCTGTGCGCCGATCTTGGCGTATCCACTCGAATGCCATCGGCCCGACAATATGCCCAGCGCCATGAAGTCAGCAAAACTCACATTTGGAAAACTTGGCGTACAAGCTGCTGATCTGGAGAAGCATCGGCCACGGTCGCCAAATGCTCGCGTGCTCTGGCGAGAATAAACCAAGATATCATCAATGAACACTATCACAAGCGTGTCCAAAAATGGTTTGAACACTCGGTTCATCAAATCCATGAATCTGGCGGAGCATTAGTCAACCAAAGACATGACCACGAACTCATAATGCCGTCTGGTCGAATGCGATCTAGGGACATCCACTCTCGACTACTTTGATGATAGCGATCGCGGATCAATCTTGGAAAGCATCTACGCCCGCGTGAGTCGAACAAATCATCAATCACAGGAAGGGTATTTGTTCTTAATGGTCACCTTGTTCGTACCTGTAATCAACACACATGCGCGGCGTCCGTCCTTCTTCTTCACGAACAATCTGGCGCTCCCGGGGAGAAACACTAGGCGATGAAGCCGCTTCTCCGGCAAATCCTCGGTGGTCCTTGACTCTCTCAACTCGGCGGTGCCGTTACGTATGGCGGAATGGAAATAGGCGAGTATCACGCAACACATCTATACAAAACTCGATCTCCTCGGGAGGATACGAGGTCATCTGGAAACTGCGTGCGGGAACTGTGACTCTGGGCGGTGAAAATCTGGTACGCGGCTTGATATCAAACACGAGCGAGATGGTAGATATACCATACGCACCATCTTCCTAGCCTTGAGGTAGGAAATAAACCTACCTCTGGCGATCTGTGCTCCTCCCACTCAGCAATGGCTCATGGCGGCACAGAACGTACTACTCTCTGCGGTCTACATTGGCGTAGCAGAAGCTAGCCAATCCGTCCCGTGATCACGTCGAAGTCAATCATCTCCAACTCTATCAAGTCGGCTGGGTCCGGCGACGTAAATAGTCACGGGACAAGCTCATATACGTAGAGCTACCGAATCACCCTGGCGTAGCTACCTCGAAAGGGTCTATGGACTCGGGCTCTATCCTATCCTACTAGCAACAAGGGAGATATATAGGACAGTAGAACCGGATCTATCAAAGCATACACGTCAAACCCGGCCCGATAAAGTACACGTGGCGACATCGGTGAGGCCTCACGATCTGTCGGTGGACAAAGCATAAATGCGGTTCGAGGACCGCTAGGCTGGACCGAGCCACGACCTCTGCGCGACCTGGCGACCCGTAGTACCACGCCCTCGGGGCGAGTAAGCTGTAGGAGATGAAGAAGACGTGAAAGAACATAGGTTGACCACTACCATCAGCCGCCCGGTGGACAGTTCCTCGCCGCAATGACCTGCGGCCTGGCCCGAAACAAACTCCGTACCACAACTCCCGAAGTGGGATCTGCGTCGGCCACCGAGGTGGTCGTCGGCGAGAACCTCTGCTGCTGCGGATGTCGAAGTCACGGGGCCACAGTGCGCCTCGAATATCTGGTGTCTTGAGGGCGGTCGCGAGTGCTCTGAGCCGGTGTGGTGCAAATCTAGGCTAACTGCGAGGCCGCCCACGATAGCCACCAAAGCGACCTGCCGTCTGGTCTTCTGCTTTGCTGTCGGCCGGCGATCTCTCGCTCCTCACATCGAGCATGAGCTGCGTGGGTAATGTCCATACCGGTGAAGAAACACGCACGTGACTCGGCCATATAGTCGTCTAGCGGTGGCGTGGCGGTGCACCTATCCTCCATAAGCGCTACCAATCTTTGGGACATATCGAGCCGATGAATCAAACTCGACATTGTACTCACGGCGGTCGTCCTCTGCCTCGGCGGTAAAAATCTATCGACCCGCCCTCGCCGTCTGTGGAGGCAAGAAGTGGGTGAGAAAAGCCTCGAGAACTCATCCCAGTAGTGGGGGCGCGTGCTCTCCGGGATAACTCCGTGAATCAAACCAATCGATTGCGGTATCACGCGGCCGATCGAACCGAAAGTCACGGACTCTGTCTGCGAGGCCTTGATCACCCTCATGATCCTCTGTGGCGGCGGATGAACTCCTGCGGATCATCCTCGCCTCGACCAGTAAAACTACGGCGGGCTACTGACTCAAGAAATCTCGTAGTCTCAAACTATACGCCTCGGGTGCACCACGGGTGCGGCCGGGTGAGCTGAGGCCAGGCTGGCGTCCAATCTCTCCGTGTCGGGCCTGACTTTAGCCAATAGGTGGGCCATCTCCTTGCCTAACTCCTCGCCCGGTGTGGGACGGGAGGTGTGTGGGTCTTGTGGTCTCTTTGGCGGCGGCGTCATAGAACTCGCCGTCTCTGGTATAGGCGGGCACGAGCCCTCGTGACTCTGGGTGTCTGCTGGCGACTCCGCCATTTGCCTTGCCTGGGCGGGTTGCCTTCGTGGAGGCATAAGCATACGGGAAAGGAATACGTTAGAGGGTCGACCTATAACCTGACTCTAAAGCACGATCTCGGAATGAGAAGAATGGAAATCAATCCTAAATATCCTATAGCCTCACGATTATTGGTGTGGTGCACCACACCGATAATCGAACTACTAGATACGATGCGTAGACACTTTCAGGATTAAGCGCTCACGATACCACTTTTGTCACGACGTTCGGGGCAGTGGTAGTGCTCTGGGGCACCCAGTAGTCATACATCGAGTAATCGGCGGAAATATAAAGCAAGACATGAAACATTTTATAAAATAAGACCATTTATGTGAAAAAACATCGCCTTCGGCATATATATATAAACATGGTTTAGCGATTACATCAAACCTGCACAACATGACTCTGAGACCTCTGAAATATACAACTATGGTAGGGCGGGGCCGCCATACACAGTGTACAAAACTATCTCTGAGGAGATCATACCCAGTAGAGCCTCCGGAAAGATGGAGCTCAGACACCAACGTAGAGATCCTAAGAATGTGGATCTAGCACTGCTTGCCTCTGCGGCGTGAGCGGCCCAGAAGGAGAGTCGATCTGAACGGTACTAAGTATATGAAAGCGTAAAATACTTAAATGAAACATATCATTTTAAAAGCAGTTTTGCAAGTATGTATGAAACAACCAGAAACGCGCATAGTGACACATCACCAACGAAGCGTGATAGGTAAGCGTAGCGGGTCTTTTCTGGGTGCGAATGATCGAAGCGAGGCCATTGCGTAGTATCACCATGCAAGCCTAATCTGGACTCCGTAGTCCGCATAGGCCAATCACGTAGGCCCGCGTAGGGTATATAACCCGCATCGAGGGTAGCTACTCCTCGGCATCGTCGTTGACTCGTATTCCGCATGGCCAGATAGACCGCATGAGGTATATCCCCGCAAACTAACCTGGAACTGCCGGAGCTCCTCATAGGTCCCTTGGACCCTCATGAGTTATTCTCGAATCATGGTCCCGGCGCTTTGAGTCTACCCGCGTGGAGGCGACTTAACCCCGGTAATATGTCAAGAGGTGAGTGATGTTACACTAACCTAACGACTATCGTTAAACAACATAAGCCGCAACAAGAATACTCTTTTACACAAGCGTTACAAGACACTAACACACATAGCATCATATCATGTCTACTTATCAAACCATCTTATTATTCTTTTCACGATTCAATATAAGTCTATTATAAACACATAGGCAAACTGTTTCTTTTATCAATCTTAAGTGGTTATACTTAACTTCCCGTAAAGCTAGTATAACTCTTAAGCTTACGTTTAAAACCAATTAGTTCTCTTACGTTAAAAATGATTGATATTCTTTTGAAATGCTTTGGATCTTTATTATTCGGGCTTAGCGTGAGGCATTCAGTAAGTGTTATTCGTGCTTAAGTCGTGAGGCATTGCCGTAAGTGTTATTCGAGGCTTAAGTCGAAGACATTGCGTAGTTATTATTCATTTAACACGTATGCGTCTGTACTATATATTGTAAAATATCATGCTTTAGGAAGAATCACATACATACCAATGAAAACCACCGCCAAGTTGAATATGTCGCATTGAGAGTCGACTATAATAGTCGCGACATCTATCAAAGACTACTCAAGGTCATTCTAAGCAGAGGTTCACAATTCTATGGAAAGTTGGCGGCACACGTAGCCCGAAACCGGGCCATCGGTGCCTTACCGGGCACCTAGTGATACAACATCGCAGAAAACCGCGGAAATAAAAACTTTACACATGAAATGAGAGACATAAATAAATAAGCAGACCCAACCGTTGCCTTGGATATATACATAAAACCCGAGCAGTTATCCTTTTTACAAACCACACTTGTGATTACTCTGGACCTCTAAGATATACAACAACTATGGCGGGACGGGACGCCATACCCCTGAATGTACAAGTACCTACAATGACGAGGACTATACCAAAAGATAAGCCTCGGAGGAACGGAGCTTCAATCTTTGAATGCGATCCTACGAGCGAGGATCGACCAACGGTGTACCTCTACTGCGGCGTGAACGGCCCAGGAGGTCGATGCAACAGTACAGTATGGAAACTGAAAATCGTAATGAAATCACATTTCATCATTTTATAAAACCATTTCGCAATAAGTAGCGATTATGTCAAGTAAGGGGCGCGTATCCCGAATAATCACTCGCGCGTAATTATGGGTCTCACGCCATAATACCACTCATGCCGTGGAACTCATTCCTCACTGGCGATACATGATGTAAAACAACACCCGTATGTGAACACGAACACTAGATCCTGCGTCGTCAAAACCGTCGGGCGAAGTAGAATAGCCAACTACGGTCAAAGCTAGTCATATCCCATCACGGGCAAGGTACGGAAGCCAACTACGATCAGCTAGCCACGCAATGGGCGAGGCAAGTATCTTAAGCTAACGTCTGATAGCCTACCGTCTCGCAAGATATGGCCGAGGCAAGTATCTTAAGCTATCTACCGAGGCTCTGCGATGAGAAAATGACCGAGCAGTATCTAAAGTGTGCACGAACCACACGTACAAACCAAGCCCGTGATCGCTCGTCACGCGGCAAGCCGTGGATTAGCGGTCCGTGGACTATGATGCGAACCTCGCAATGACCGCGTGCCGGCGTCTTACCTCGGAAGTCATGGCCGTGAAACCATCCTCTGGCGCGTGCCCATGGAACATCCATCACGCGTCGGCATGTCGAAGGAAATAAATCGGATAGCCACCCTCAGGAGAGTCACGGCGATCTGAAACAACGGTCGATACTCAAGTGGGCGCGTACTCGTGGACCACCCAGCGTCGGTATGTCCGGTCAATCAATCGGATAATGGCCCTCCCGAGTCACGGCGACATCAACAAAACAACACGCATCAAAGACTATCACAACAAGCATAGGCAAGTTTAACATACATTCATTTTAATCAACAATCGGGTTTCAAACCCAAAATACTACATACTTTCCTTAACTTTCAAAAAGACCTCTTTCTATGTAAAAGCCACATGATACTAATACTCGTAGTATATAAAGAAAGCACGTTTTACTTTTAAAACCAAATTACTTCACCTTCGTAAAAATCTTTACAAGGCTTTTAAAATCAAGTATACTCTTTTTAAAACCCAATTAACTTACTCTTTTCAAAACAAGTAACTTTATACTTAAATCAAGTTACTTCTCCTTTTAGAAAACAAGTCGTTATAAGTCAAGCCTCTTATCTTTCAAGATCAAGTCTCTTAACTTTCAAAATCAAGTCGTTTTACTGTCAAAACCAAATCTTTCTTTTATCTTCATAAAGTCGTTATAACTAACTTCCCATAAAGCCATTATAACACTTTATGTTTTAAAACAAACAAAAATCGTTTCACACCGCGTCGTCTGCAGACTATATAGTTCCAACAATCATGCTCAAGAGTATAGGAAGAATCACATACCTTTAGCTTAAACCACAAGCCAAGTCAAGTATCTGCGCGTGAAAGATCCACCTATATGACCATAATATATAAATCAACTTCTAGCACTCTCAGTAGAATATTCTAAACACAAGATTCCTTATTCTCACGTAAATTTGTGACACCTCCCGCTATCACATAAATCTCCTCTAACCGGGCGCTACCGGGCCAATGACTCCAGGGATTACACGTCTAACCGGACGTGTTCAAATATCTTCACAATAATACTTACACAAGTCTCACTGTAAATGCGGTCAATGTAAATCTGATTCGATCCTTTATAATCATCCTTCGAATATAATATACTCAAGTATAACTACTACTGATATGTAATATCCGATTACAATAGGGGCGTAGATCATTACCTCGATAAGCCCGAAAATTATCCAAGTTATAAGTCGATCCTGAGCAACGTTTGGCTCCAATCCTTACGCTCCAACCCGCTCCAAGCGACCCTTAGAAGTTTCTAAACAACTTCTAAATACTTCCACCAAGCTAGGAAGATTTTTCTAGGGTTTCGTTTCTGGTATTGGAATAAAGTAGTATTTAGGGCTCCTAGTATTGAAATAACTTTGGAATACTACTAGGGATACTAGGCCAAGGTATTTGGGATTATACAACAATACACCAAGTATTTTCTACACAAGAGGAGGGACGAAATCTACACAAAGGAGGAAAACATTTGCTTTGGAAAGCTTTCAAGTGAGGATGATTTACTTGACTTAAGGGGTTTATAAAGAGGATTCAGGGCCAAGATCAAGGTAAGTGTAGGGTCAAGATTGGGCCATGTGTGTGTGGGTCCCACCACACCACATGGCCAACAACAAGGGCAGTGGCTTGCCACTCGACCCATTCGGCCAATGATGGCTAGCCGACATCCCGCACCATTCGACAAGGTGCCACATGGGGTGACACGTGTCGCCCCGACTGTCAAAATATTTGGTCTTCAAAATATCCAAAATCTGAAATCTCAAAACAAAGCGGGCCCACAAAACGTAAATTTCTCGTGGGCTACGTGACCATTCCGAAAATAAAATCTCATAATTCTAAAATAATCCGAAGTCCAAATACCAAATCAGAATCCAATTCCCGTTAACGAACCTTTTTCTTCACAAAAGCGGAAACTTTTCGTGAAAAAAATCACATCTTTCTTTCTTTCCAAAATTTACGTCGTAATCTCAAATGCGTCGTCCTCACATATATACCCTGGAACTACGGGGTATAACATTCTTCCCCCCTTAGAAACATTCGTCCCGAATGTTCCTTCTACGCCTCTAATCAAAAGTGTGCCGGTATAGTATCCACTACTATACTTAAAAAGCCGTCATGCCACGATGGCGAGAATATAACATGTAAAACTCAAATCCAAACTAACGAGGAAATCATTTCTAATCTCACATGACTCCAGTAGCGATTTACTCCAAGGCTATCTCGGCCTTCACGATCCGATCTGGTCGAACATCCCCGAACTCATACGATGGTTACCTAAACTTGGGCCTAGCACCCTCGTGACCCTACCACCCGGCGGGACCACCTCGAACTGACCCCACCTCAATCCGGGCTGCGGGTTGACCCGCGACTTGGCCTCAACCCGACCCGCTATCGCGCCCAATCTCTCTCGTTCCCCGAACAATCTTACTAATTCACGTCATGAAAGCTACCACTTCCATCTTACACTACCCATGGAATTATCACACCATCATAATGCTATCAGAACATAATAATTAAAAATATACTTATCTTAATACAAATGCATACTAGTCTCTTGTAGGTCGAGGATATACCGATATCACAAAACAAATAAGCGATTTCAAGGACCGTATACGGGAACTTCCACGACCTGCCACCGCTGCGATATATGAACACCGCTTAGCTATCGAAGGCGAAGAACCCATGAGATTCCGGGCGTGAGTCTCAACATCCGCGCTACCTCTGGTAGGACAATTTCATAAAATGGCCGTGTCACGTGAAACAAGTCTCTCGACACTTCGAATGGGGTTTACCATGCCGTTACACTTAGGTCGGGTGGCTTCGTTATACCTCGTAGTTCTAGGGTATGTATGCGAGGGCGTGCGTGCGAGAATACGAGAAAGATTGGAAAGGAAGAAAGAGGCGATTTTTTCCACGGAAAAGTTTCCGGTTTTGTGAAGGAAAAAGGTTCGTTAATGGGAATTGGATTCCCTTTGGTATTCGGACTTCCGGAATATTAGAGAATTATGGAATTTTATTTTCGAAATGGTCACGTGGGGCCCAGGAGAAATTCTGGTTTTGTAGGGCCACTTTGTTTTGAGATTTTGGCCATTATGGATATTTTGAAGATGTTTTATTTTGGGCCAATAGGAGGGTGACACGTGTCACCCCGCTTGGTTAGCGAATGGCATTTGTGCCTGACACGGTTAGAGTCGTTTTTTCGAAGCGTTTTACATAACTTGCGAGGAAAATTCCGCTATGTCTTTTCTTATTTTTGCGGATTTTTCCGAGAGGCGGAACATTTTGGACCAACGAGAGGCGACACTTGGCACCCCTCGTTGGTGGGCAAGGTGGTGACCGCGGGCGATTTGGGAAGGCAAGTGGAGATATTTTTGGTAGATATTTTGTGTGCAAGTTGGCTAGGTACGCATGGGTGAATCTTGGCCTACACTTGCCTAACACTTGGTGTAATCTTGGCCATTGGTTGGCTTTCACTGACCTATAAATACCCGCTGAAGACTAATTCATTCACAAATTGCCTAAGTCTTGAAAGCTTCTTCCTTCCCCTTAGTGTAGTGCCTTGCCGAGAGTCCCCACAGTGGGGTAGGCCGAGGGTAGCCACCCACTCCTTTGTGGTGTGGCCGTGGGTACCCACTGCCTAGAGTTGTTTTAGTATAATACCCACTTGTTGTGGTATAGAAATACTCTCCAAGTATTGTTATAATGCCCAATTACCTTAACAGTATACCTTGTTGTATTCTAAGGTTATACCTTTCTGAAAGCCCAAATACTATTATACTTCCGTCGATCCACAAACCGAAACCCTAGGAAAACCTCCATAGTCAGTTGGAGTATTGTGAAGAAGTTGGTTAGAACTTCTAAGCGTGGTTTAGAGCGGGTTGGGCGCTGGAGTGGAGCTAAACGATTTCCAGATCGACTTTATATTTGGATAATTATGGGCTTAGCGAGGTAAATATCTTGTCCCTATTGTAATTGGATATTACATGTTGTAGGAAAATATAGTTAAAGTATACTATATATATATATAGCGAACATAGCTTGTGCGATGTCCTTGGACTTAAGCTTTGAAGAATCTGACTGTTTTTACATAGGGCGTATTCTTGACTTAAGTAGTCTTGTGGAGTAGAATTATACCGTTCGGGTTAGATGTATAACCCCTGGTTGGCTTGATGGCAGCCCGATAGAGAGGAGATTTACGTTGTTGCGGGGAGAGTCTTTGTCGAATTTTGGTGAGAATGTTCTACTATAAGATCTAGATTTTATTTAGAGCCTTGTGGCCTTATATGTTGTAGTACTACGTGTGGCTCGTTATACTTGGGTTAAGGTGTAGCCGAAGGCTTGAGGTTCTCGGAGCTTTTTGCTATTAGTCGATAATCGTCGCGAGGTATGCGAACTCTTCCTATCTCTTCTAGCATGATATGTGTGAACTATGTAGTACGGTGAGCGTACATGTGCTAAATGTATTCGATGGGTTTAAAACATAAAGTGTTATAACGGCTTTATGGGAAGTTAGTTATAACGACTTTATGTAGATAAGAAAACACTTTGTGGTTTTAAAAGGTAAATGATTTGTTTATAAGCGGCTTGATGTGTGATTATAAAGAACTTGAAGTATTTCAAAGATTTCTCAAATCGTTTTGAAAGAGAAGTAATACTTGGTTTTGAGAACTTAAGAGTTATACTAGCTTTATGGGAAGTTAGGTATAGCGGCTTAAGAACGTTTTCTTGATTTTAAATCGGGATGTGTATCGACAAACCAACTGCGGCGTTAATAAGAAATGTTTTGAATAATTAAGTATTATTAAAACCGAGAAACTTCCATCTGCATAGAAGCTAAGATGAGACAAAATGATATTTCCTAGATCATGCATTCTTTGTAATAAGATTGTTATAAACAAGAATATCCTACTCACATATAAGGCTTATGTTTCTCAGTTGTTTAAAAAGAATTATATTCTTAAATGAATAAGACTATGAACTACGAAACCTTTCTAAAATAAGAAAGCGTGAACATTTGAAATTAGGCAAACTTGGGCGTTTGGAAAATAATGTTGTTACTTGATTTTACAAAGGTAAGAGTTTTAGTTTTCTTAAAAGGGCGATCACTCTATTTTATACTCACGGGTATTGTGTGACTTATGTGAAAAGCAGGATCTTTGTTTTAAGATTTTAATGTGTGAAGTACTTTGGGGATAGATGCGAACTTGTTAGTAGAAAGTACCTTGTGTGAACAACTTGATTGTATTGGTTTGTGATAGCCTTGTAATACTTTCTTGTTGATTTGATAAGTAAACATGTTAGGATGCTACTTGTGTTAGTATCTTGTGATTGTTATGTAAAGGGTCATTCTTGCTTTGTACTTACATTATTGAAAGGTAAGTCCATTGTATCGTTATTATATCACCTACCCGCTTGTAGTATCACAGGGCTTGCCACCCTTGATGCGGTCTATCGGCCTATGCGGTCCTTGAGACTATGCGGCCAGCGGTATACTCGAGATTAGTGATCATTCGGGTGTTTGCTAGCCGATCACGGAGATTCCACGCAACATCACGGTCTCACCGAGGACTTATCTGCGGTCGCTTGAGGGGCTATCTTTGAGCTGCGAAGTCGGGGCGGATCTGCGGGTTAGAAGGGTGCCAGCCGATGCTTGGGTATACCTCGGTGTGGTCTAGGACCAGGATTCGAGGGAATACCTTATGCGGAGTGCAGTAGCCAGCTGACCTATGCGGGCTGCGAAGGGTTCCGAGAATAAGCGCCTTAGCAGCGTTGATCTGCGGGCCCGGTGGCGGCGCACCCCGATCTGTAGTGCGGTCTAGAGACCTCGTGATCTGATTTGTGGCATTTGTGGTGCTGGGGGTCTTAGTAGTCGGCTATGCGCCTTCGTACCTTACCAAATCACGGTCTTATGCCTGTGATGACTTTGAGAAGCGTGATCGTCACGACTTGGCATATTGCTATAGTTGTTGTGAGCGTAGTTTGGTTATAAATACATGTCTCTGCTTTATATAAGCTACTATGATTTCCGATTCTGATATTACTACAGTTTCCATCTACGATTTTTGTTATCGCGACCTCGCCCGAGAAGTGCGTTAAATGCCGCGAGTTGAAGTCACGTCGATCGTTGATCCCTAACTCTCGAGTCCTGA